>JALLAX010000079.1:0-18414 GCA_036939555.1 Discostella stelligeroides
TCATCCGCAAACTCTGCCAGGTAATGATCATTTGACATCTTATTTTCAATCTCCTCCCACACATCCTTTACCACATTCATATCTGGCAACTGCAATGGTCGATAGGGATACATGTCACCATAAAATTTGCCACGACCGGGTCTTAGCTGACATTGGCAAGCATTTTCTTTCGCACACAGACATTTCCTATCCAAATGCCGCTCGGGTAGACCCAATAATTCGAATACATTAGTCATCCATACACAAATGACATTATTCTCATGAGGAGCAGGTAGGTGAGAGAAGTCATCGCTCGGCTGGTTTCCTCCAGTTGACTTGTCGATTTGCTCCGCAAACGTTGATGATGAGTGGTGCAAACAAGAGAGCACTGACAGTCTCTCTGCCTGTTCTATGTGTGGTACTTGGGGTGGTAGTATTTTTTCGATAACCGAAGTAATTCTTGTTGGTTTCGTATCATTGGTAAAAGTCTCCACATCGTCACTTGGGCCATCCTCAGGTGCATTCTCAATACCATCATTCCATTCACTCCAGCGAGATTGCTCTTCCGCCTTTGCCACAGACAAGCAAGGATGATGATCTCCATAAATATTTTTTAGCTGATTGATTTCTTGCGTCGATCTCCATCGACTTGACTTGTCCCGAGCACTGTTTCCGAGGTGGGCTCTACCAGCAAGATAAAGACGCGCGGATACAATCATTTCCCGGATGGGTTGAGTGGGAGGTCCTGTACCGTGTTTTGATTGTGAGTTTGAGGAGTTGGAGTTGCCATCCACGTTGTCATTTTGGTCATCTGGGGCGGATTCAGTAACTGGGATGCCATCATCGTAGTGTATTCGAATAGTGCCGACGACAGGCTTGCCGGCCTGATAACTCGGTCGAGAGAGGAGCAGTTCGGCTTTCATCGTTCGATTGTAATTGTGAGGGAAGGGTCGGCCATATTATCTCTCTAGAGTTTTGTGTACTACATACGTACATACACTACACGTGTACTTTTCAGCGTGCCAAGATCTGGCGGGAGATAAGCGGAGAGGTTAAAGATGATGATTTCCAAAAAGTTCATGTTGTGGAAAAGGGTCATGATGAATCATGGAAACATCCTTCTCGGCGCAGCGATGCCCACTCGGCTTGCTACAGTTCCACCCAACGTATGCAACACGATCGAGTTTCGGGACAATGCGTCTTCTGCTCACTGCTCACCGAACGAAGTCATCTCGCTGATACCAAATACCGACAACGAATTCAGACCATCAAACGGCCATCGGCCATTCGTCGACAAACATATGAAGTAGTGTTCAGTAGCCTTTCTATTAGCTGTAAGTGTCTACTCTCGTTCTCATTGCTGCAATAGGTCTAGGAATCATGACAAATGAAAATTTCAACACGACTCTAATAATTTTCTTCGGTTCATTACAGATCAGTAATTCAGTGCAAATCGTCGATAAAAATGCGGCTCCAACATTTCTTAGCACTAGCACTCTTACAGGTTGTTCCCATCCTCGCCGTGCAGGCGCAAGCGAGTAATGAATCATCCGCAAGCAACTTAACCACAGCGGAAAACGTTACCGATATCGGCACATCTGAGATCAGCACACTGGCTGACGAATGCGGCAGCTGGATCGGAACACTTCTCGCATCCGATTTGGACGCATCCAACGGTCTATCCGAATCAGAATTTCACAAATTTCTATCCAGCATCGAAGAACCTCCGTACATTGCAGAATACTTCAGAGATATCACCAGTTTCAATCAACTGTCATGGGCATTTAGGGCAGTTCACAAATCATTAGCCTGCCATTGTCAAAGAATTGGAATGGGTTCAGGATGCTGCACAGGCGCCGATGCCGAAGTTTTGCTAAGCGGTTTGGGAGTTTCAGGGACGACATTTGACATCACTACGAGAGAGAACGTAGATGAGGAATACGTTGCTTTTTTTTGTCAACAAATCGACTTCGTGTTGACAACATCGATCTTCAGCCCTACTCCAACGTCACGTCCTTTCACGCTAGGTTCGTCCGCACCAAGCCCAGCAGGAGAAACAAGTGACTCGCAATCTGTTTCCCTTACACCTTCTGTGCATGCTACCGTCGAACCCGTTTCCAAAGTTATTTTTGCAGAAGGTGCATTAGAGCAAGAACAAGACGATGGTCTTGTAACGGGAGAAATCGTTGGCATTGCCATTGTCGTCTTCTTAGCTTTTACTTTCGTCATTGCCCTCGTGTCCTACCGCCACAAGTCGTTGGAACGCGCGCGCCTTCGTGACCCACTAGAGAGCAACATTTTGGATGCAGACATTGAATCAACTCCAGCGATTGCATTGGATTTGGAGGTCACACCAGATTGTGAACAGACAGCGGATGATAAGTGTCTTGCACCTCGAGTAGTGTCAGAAATTAGCCCATGTGCAGATGATGAGATTGAAGCCGATTCGGAGTTGCACACTTTATCAATCTTCGAATCGGTTTCGTCACAACTCGAATTGGATCCGTCGCATCTCGAATCTATTCCGTCGCAGCTAGAATTGGTTCTGTCACAGGATGAATCGGTCCCGTCGCACCTCGACCTGGAAACGGATTCAGAAATTGAGGAAGAGGACGATGAGGATGATGAGGATGATGAGGACGAGGAGGACGAGGAGGACGAGGAGGACGAGGAGGACGAGGAGGACGAGGAGGACGAGGATGTCTGGTCCGAAAGTGATGCAGGCGAGTCAGGCATTAACTACAATAATTGTGCGTCAACACTGGCAGCATTGGGCGTTGCGTCGACTGTGACAGCGAAATTGATGGCGTCTTCTTGTAGTGAAAACGCATGACACCAAGAGAGAATATCTTGAGTTTGCTCTGTGGCATGCAAAATTGTGTATCATAATTTGGTCATAATATCGCATACTCAGCAAGCACTGTTCCTTGTTCCTGTTCCTGTTCCTCTCTGTAGCTGTAGCTCGTAGATCGCTTACTTCACTTCTCACTCCTATGACAATTCCTGAATCAACTACTTAATTTTCACATGACACTCAACAACATGTACGACTTATCATTCTTAAACGGCTTCTGTGTAGTCGTATCGTACTCGCACCCTTCCTTCCCATCCCCAGCTAAGTAATAACTCTGACCCACCCCACTAAATAATAATCTGCGTCTCTAGAGAGAGAGGTAGAGTACTACTTCTTGTTTACGGTACTGTATGTGAACGGATTCGAGAACTTGCGAATCGATGGGGCTTTCTCAATTCAAAATAAGAGTCACTTTTCTTAACGGAGGAACTCAGTAAAAGCCATTTCATGGCGCGAAAATTTCACCAAATTTGGCTATTTGCAGGCGCCTTCATCGGTCATGAGCAGAGTCTCGCACGAAAAGGTTGGGCTCTTCCTCCTCTCCAAGGGGCTCTTCCTTTTTTTTCCCAATGCACCTTTCAACCACCACCCTCCAACCCCAATCTGCGTTCGTTCTGGCAGTTCAAGTGGCAGCAGCAATAGCAACAACAACTACAGTATTACTTTCTGATTTTTGTCCACAAGCGCCCTTCATTGTTTCAGGGACGATCTCTGCATGTTGATTAAAAGGTGAAGCAATCCGAAAAAGTCATAAAGTTACGGTGCCCATCGCCACATCGATTGACTATATCACCATCAAAAACTTCTCGCGTATCAGCTACTCAGACATTTTATTATTGTGTAGTTTCTCTGCTAGTACTACTGCACCATGAAATTACTTGTGGCAGCGCTCATCGCTCTAGCCACCCTCCATCCCTCGCAGAGCCGTCGCGAGGGCGACACGGCGCCCGAATACACCAGCGAAGATTGCGACGGATGGATCAATGATGCCAATTCGTACGATGTCGACGGATCGGGGGGACTCAATCAAAGTGAATATTACGCCTGGCTCCAGGGAACTGGATTGGTCAGCTCCGATGCTGCCTTTCAAGACATGGCGTGGCCATTGAAAGTTTCCTTCCTTGGATTGGCATGTGAATGCCAAGCTCTCGGATATGGCGAAGATTGCTGTACGGGGGACAATGCACAGTTTCCCATCTCAGACATTGCGAGCGATTCCATGACCTCGGCGGCGGCGGAGATCAAGGGGTACATGTGTGATAACTTGGCGACGACAATCTTGTCGACTCTGCCTCCCACGCCGGCTCCCATCGTGGCAGCGGCCGAAACACTCTCAGTAAGCATTGTCGGAAGCGTTCTCGACTACTCCTCGTTTGACTATTCGGGAATTTTGGACGGATCCAGCAAACCAAGTTACTTCGATGCCGCAGAGATCAACGCTAATGAGGGAGATAACAATGTCATTAATGAACTCACGACTGGCTATCAACTTTTGGCTGATGAGTTGATGAGTGGCTTGCGAAGGAGTCTCAGGGCTTTGAAGTATGCAAGAAAGTTGCAAACGCTTAATACAGTGACCGCCGCTGATGTTTGTGAGTAGAATACGTATCATCATTTTCTGATTTCTCTCTCCATTCATGCTCTCATCATTGTGTGTGGTATTCGTTATCGGACAACTATTCATCGATATCCCTTCCTTTATGATCAGCATGCCCCGCTGATTTGGTGTACGCTCCCGAGGGTGCACTCTGTCTCAACTTTACCTTCGATATCGACACCTCTGCCTTGAGCGAGGAAGATGCTGCCGCCTTCGCTGATCAGCTTCAAACCTCTATCAACGATGGAGAGCTGTATGATAAAGTCAAGTATGTCTATCCCGACACTATGATTGCTGGGCTCGGCAGTCCAGGAAATGGTATTGATTACACTGTTCCTCCTTCATCAAATGCAACCACCACCACGGCTCCGCCTGCAGACGAGTCATCCAAAGAAGTGACAACCACGGAGCCCGAAAAGAAGGGGCTCAGTACGGTTGCTATCGTCTTTATCGTTATTGGTTGTCTTGCTTTACCCTTGATTCTCTTTGGCCTAGTAAAATCCCGGTCAAGTGGTGAGCCTGAGGTTGCGAAAACTCGGGAACTCCCAAGTGGTGGTGCAGAGGATGACGACGTTTACTATGATGATCCATCGGGTCTGAAATCAGGACGAGGAGTTGGAAGTTCCCTTGCTGCCATGGGTGCTGCGGGCACCGCTGCCGCATTGATCGGAAAGTAAGTAGAATTGTGACATTTATGTGCTGAGCAGAAAATCATCCCTGTTCTGCGTTTCTAATACTAGCTGTGTGGCCCTTTCCATTCTTTCCCGTCGATTTACAGCATGAGCTCAAGCGAGATCGAAGAAGAAATCAGAGCCCTTGTGATCGAGACGAATGCCCCCAAGAGCGCAGATGAACTCTTGGCGGCATACGCTGGACGTGAAACTGAATTGCTGAAGAATCTAAGAAAACTGAAGGCGAAGACCGATAAAGAGGCTGCCATTGTTGCCGAAATAAGGACTCTTGCCGAGGAGACGGATGCGTCAAAGTCTGCGGACGAAATGTTAGAATTGTACAAGGGACGTGAGCAGGAGCTATTGAATAATCTTCGAAAGCTATATGCCCAGAAAAAGGTATGTTATCGGAATTTTGACTAACTTAACGTATGACCAATGATGTCATTTCAATACATCCGTCATTGTTTTCACATTATAGCCCGAAATTGAAGCGAAGAAAATGCGTGCCGAAATTATCACTCTCGTAGAGGAGTTGAACATTCCCAAGAGCCCCGATGAAATGTTGGCAGCGTATGAAGGCAGAGAAGAGGAATTGTTGAAGAATCTAAGGAAGATGAAGGCCAAGGAAGAAGTCAAGGCAGAGATTGCAACTCTAGTTGTCGAAACGGGGGCACCTAAGAGCACCGAAGAGTTGCTTGCATCTTATGTCGGTCGCGAAGAGCAATTATTGAAAAACCTCAGGAAGATGAAAGCCAAGCAAGTCAACGATGCCGAGATCAAAGCTGAGGTTGAGACTCTGGTGGATGAGTTGAATATTCCTAAGACTGCCGATGAAATGCTTACTTCTTACGCCGGACGTGAGGATGAATTGCTAAAAAATCTGAGAAAGATGAAGGCAAAGGAAGAAGTTAAGGCGGAGGTGAAGACACTTGCAAGTGAACTAGGAGTGCCCAAGAGCGCGGAAGAAATGCTAGCATCCTATGCAGGACGTGAAGAGGAACTGTTGAAGAATCTCAGAAAACTCAAGGTTCAACAAGCTACAGTCGCCGAGATTAAGGCTGAGGTTGAGATTCTTGTTAATGAATTAGAAGTCCCTAAGAGTGCCGACGAAATGCTTGCATCGTATGTAGGTCGCGAAGCGGACTTACTGAGGAATCTCCGAAAAATGAAGGCCAAGGAGGACGTCAAGGCTGAGATAAGGACTCTGACGAGTGAATTAGGTGTGCCCAAATCAGCTGATGACATGCTTGCCTCCTACACTGGACGGGAAGAGGAGTTGTTGAAAAATCTCAAGAAGATGAAGGCCAATCAGGAACGTGTGGCTAGTATCAAGGCTGAGGTTGAGGTTTTGGTGCAGGACCTGAATATCCCTAAGAGTGCTGATGAGATGATGGCCACCTACGCTGGGCGTGAAGCAGTGCTATTGAAGAACCTCCAGAAGCTGAAGGTCAAACAGGATGAGGATGCAAGTATAAAGGCGGAGGTTGAGGCTCTCGTGAAAGAGTTGGGCGTGCCAAAGACCGCTGATGAGATGCTTGCCTCGTATGCTGGACGCGAAGCAGAATTGCTTAAGAATCTCAAGAAGATGATGAACAATAAGGAGAAGACTGAAAAGATTAGGGCAGAGGTTGAAATTCTTGTAAAGGACTTGGATGTTCCCAAGAGTGCTGATGAAATGCTAGCCTCATATGTGGGACGTGAAGAGGTTTTATTGAAAAATCTTCAGCGGATGAAGGAAAAGCAGGATAAGGATGCCAACATCCGGGCAGAGGTTGAAGCACTTGTGAAGGAACTGGGTGTACCTAAGTCTGCCGATGAATTGCTTGCCTCGTATGCAGGGCGTGAAGAAGAGTTGTTTAGGAATCTGAAGAAGATGATGAATACCAAGGAGAAGAATGCCAAGATCAAGGCTGAGGTCGAGTCACTCACAGAGGAGTTGGATCTTCCTAAAAGTGCGGAAGAAATGCTGAGTAGCTTTGCAGGACGGGAGGAGGAATTATTGAAGAATTTGAGGAAAATGAAGGAGAAGCAAGCGGGTAAGGCTGCCACGGTATCAGTTGACGAGCAAATTCGTGCTGAGGTTGAAGAGCTTGTAAAGGCGACCAACACTGTGAAGAGTGCCGATGATTTATTGGCAGCATACGAGGGACGAGAACAGGAGTTGATTTCGCATCTGAAGAAATTACAAGCGTCCAACCGTGACATATAATCACTGTCATGTATTTCGATGGATGGAATTGGCGTCCTAATGTGAAGAAATTGTTTCCTTAAAGCGTGACATGTTGACGACCTGAAGCATTGTTAAGATTATCCTGTTCTGCTTCAATTGGGGGACTAAATAATTGTGGTGTGAATATGTTGTGTGGTAAGCTGTGTGTGCTCTATGAATTGCGCTCGGAATTGTACAGATAGAGATAAGTAATCTGATCTGGAGCAACTAAGATTAATTTGAAGCTTTTTATTAACTGGTGATTCACCTATGGCGTCGCATCATAATGCTGATATGTTGAGGTAAGAGAATGTTGTAAGTGGAGGAGATCGGAATCTTGAGTGGCACCCATAAGAGGAGGCGCCCACACAAAGAGGTGTGTGAGCAGAGGAGATAATGATGATTTGTGTCATGGTGAGAAAAATTGAGTCACCAGGAAATCGTGACTAGAGATAAAAAATTCCGTCCTCATCTCTCTTCCCAACTCCTCGGACATGATAAAATATTATTTAGGAATAATATTTAATATTGTTGTGTCTCATCGTCTCCGGAATCGACAAGATAGATATTGTTCTCTGGTCAACAACTGTAACGAGCTATGGTATCTCAACTACTAGAGCAGCCTCTGCTATCTCCATCGGCAACCGCACCGTCCGAAGTCGAAATTTCATCAGGACCACGCATCTTGGATAGGGACGGCGACTTCTCACAATCACGAGGCCGATGGAGAGTATCGAACATTAATTATCGATCACGGACCAGTGCTGGATCGGTAAGGCAGCGTTATTTTGGTAGAGCTGCTAATGCGACTGCCCTCAGTGAAAACAGTTCGGAATCCCTGCCGAGGCGCCCCCACAGCCCACCACCTACCTTCTGGGATCGGTTATTCTGCCGCTCGAACGTCTACTGCTGCTGCTGTCGTGAGGCTCATCACCAACCATGCCTCACCCCTAGACGGTGCTGGGATGATTGGTTTCGTAAGTCGTTCTCTATCATAGTATTTCTTGAACCCATGGCGCACGTATTGCTAACGAAATCACCTTGAAATTTCTTTATCTCTTGCCAGACACACTTTCGTACACCCCAACTTGCATATTGATGTTTGGCATATTCTTTGCATATTTTGTAACTATTGTAATCTTCGCTGGGTTATATTTGACTGTGAATAAAGTCGGATCGCATGGGATTTTTATGCGTGAATCAGATGTCAGCTATTCGGAGACTACGTCTTCATTTTGTGGAATGGATATCAACAACCACATGGAGGGTAGGTAATTCGCTTCGATCCAAAAATTGAAGCTTGTTTCCTATGCATATTATGTACTCACATTGTTGCGTCTTCAATTAATTTCTATAGCATTATACTTCAGCCTGAGTACCATGGCAACTATTGGATACGGAACTTCGGATTACTATTTTGGTGACTGTTGGACACCTTTTATCCTCGTACTCCTTCAAGTATTTTCTGCAATTGTATTCTCTTCCCTTGCCATTGGACTTTTGTTTCAAAGAATATCTAGAGGACAAAAGCGTGGACGCACAATTGTTTTTAGCGACACTGCTATCATTCGTCAAGTTGGTGGAAGGTGGGTTTAGTAGAATTCAAGTTTTATCGATCGAAAACGTCTAAATTTGTTTACTTCTATTTTACCCCTCTACTACACAGCTGGTATTTTATGCTACGTGTTGCAGAACTGAGAAAGCGACATATAATTGGGGCCAAGGTTCGACTATACTGTGTAAAGCACGAGAGATGTCCGATTACTACAAGTGGGGATGGGGGGGGCGTGGAGCTTGAAACTGCATTCTTTGTTTCTCAACCGCTCTCCCTCTTGAATGGCCCTTCGTCTCTTGATGTAAATAATGAAGAGAATCCCAATTTCAATGTCACTAACGAACAAAACATCATTATGGGACTTCCTCATGTTGTTGTTCACAAGCTAGACGCATGGAGCCCGATGTTTCCGCCGCGTCCTGTTTGGTATGATGAAGAGGGAACCCCCCATGGGCGTACCAGTGTGTCAGGTGATGATATGGCGCCTTCTAGTATTTCAATGGTGGAGAGACAAATACTGGCTCAAGGAAGCACTTCTATGAATGAAATTATTCATTTCCTCCAAGATCGGCAAGCGGAAATTATTGTCTTCCTTGAAGGGACATGTGAAGTCACCGGAATGGCGTTGCAGGCGCGACAGTCGTACCGTTTGGANTCTAGTCGTGCGGGGTGGGAATTATTTGATGAAATTGACTAAAATCAATTTCATCAAATAATTCCCACCCCGCACGACTCCATATCATGTCCGTACATCCCTTCATCCAATGCGGTTAGAGACTGATCAGAATGAGGTAGTTAAATTAATTGCTTTTAGGATGAAATAACTGTAATGTGTGTTACGATTCTATTTCAATTTCATGAATGAAATGCGATTCTTGTAAACGAGACCAAGTAGTACCAATATCTGCTCATAGGTCAAGAAAGTCAACGCTGCTGTCAAAACGGTTTGAAGCAGCTTGGCATTCATACCCTGAAATAACGCCTGAATCCCCCCAGATGAAAACTGTTGGCGTAGGCAAGAAAGCGTTCCTGAATAATAATCAATCTTGCCACAAGAAGAATTGTGTGGATCATGGTGGTCTCCATATGTATTTGATGCAGAAGGTTGATTCTTCTTTTGTAAGCGGATCAGAACCTGAGCCAGTTGCAAGGGGTATGTTACAACAGTGGCAACTGTTTTCGCAATAGCTCCAAATATAAATGCCTCGTGAAAAGACAAAGACGTTGGTTCATGGATGTGGACACTTCTGCCATCTTTTTTTCTCATTGAACGGTGCCTTCTTAGCATCAACAATCGCAGCTGTTCATAAATAAAATGCTGAATGACAGGGTTTGAAACAAGGAGTAGAGATGTGCTTGTACCATTCCACAAGCTAAGAAGACCTTCATTTTGAATGATTCTGATCATGACGTTCCATAGATTTTCTTGTTGCAGTACCTGTTTTGCTTCAGGCGGTTTGGACTCCATTATTCTTAAAGAGGCGACCCATAATGGGTTGGTTGTGATGACGTTAATACATCCAGCAATGATTGATGCCGTGAGAGATTTCCCTGTTTTCGATTGTGAGTATAAGAATAGTCTGTAGAAGCTAAGGTGATGTTTACCCCCACTTTGCTGTTGATGGTGCATGGACATCAACCATCTTTTTGTGAAGTTGAGGGCATAGAAAAAGATTGCATTTGAAATCGTCAATGTCGTCACTATATGGGACGATCCTTTGTACAACGATCTTTCCTTATGCAAGCGAAAAAAGCATTGTGTAAAGGTTTCGCGTTGTCGTAGTCGATGATCAGAATCTTTCCTTCCCCTGTATTGTCCGAATTTTCCTCTGTAGCCACTTTCACCGACGCTCGATTTGGCTAACTCTACCCGAATACGCTCCAAAGGAAAAAATACCAACATTGCAAGAGCACTCCCGATCGATCCAGCTAATGAATTGCAAAAAAGTATGAATGGGTCGAATTAGAAATAGCATGTGATTTGACGATGATAAAGTACTCAATAGATGAAAAGATAGCCGGCGTCGGCAACAGCAACACTAACCAATAGCATGAATGGAGGGTGGAAACCGATCGGATGGAACAACCGACGATATCGCTACTGGCTTTGTTTTCGATGGTGCTAATTTGGCTGTCATGTTAATACTTCCACCCTTCTGGATTTTGTTACCACAACCTACTCCTCCTGATTATGCGAGGGCCTTGTTGCTTGTTGTGTATTTAGTTTATGTGTTCCTTGTCTCCAATCCTTGCTCCAACCAAGCCTCCGCGAATCGGGCATTTTCGCTATGCTATGATACCGCACAGACAACAGTCGCAGCTGTTAGGTACAGAGCTGTGCGAAATCATTCCATCCTGACTTTGGTCTTCGCACAGAGAGTCAATCCAGCGGCCTTTGCACAGGAGACGTCAGGTCAAATAATCAAATAATACACATAATAGAATAATCTAAAGTTACGTCTATTGCAACCTAAAAACTGTGCTCATCATCATCTGTCATCGTTGTCTACCTGGACATAAATGTCAACATCCATGATTTTGTATACCTTGTCATCGTCTTCGTCCTTATCTCGCCTTTCTTTCTTGATTTGCGAACTCGAGAGATATCCCATGACATTCATCTCGACTACGGACTCATCGGACTCCCTTTCCTTCTTGTGTTTTGAGCTCGAGACTTCCGTGTTGCTACTTTCAGATTCGTCCCGATTTTTCGTCTCATCAGAGTTTCGCTCTTGCTTGTCCTTCTTTTGTCGCTCTCTTTGTTTCTTGATCTTCATCTTTTGAATCTTGGTCAACTTCTTGGACTTATCATCGTTGTCGTCCTCGTTGTCAACCAAGTGGTTATCATCAACTTTATCATCTCCATCATTGGTTAAAAGGTCAGTCTTTTCTTGGGGTCTATCCTTTTCTTTTCGTGGACCCTTGACACCATGCATCTTGGCGGGCATATCCTCGTCAGATGTACTATCCTGATTGGGTTTATCCTGATTGGGCTTATCCTGATCTGGCTGTGCAAATGCAGCTTGGGGGTCGCCACGAAGTCCAGGCTCCAATGCCTCATAGTACTCCGCCCAGGTTTCGTCCAGGTCGTCCACTCGTTCGACCTTTTCGACATCCTCCACGATGAATTCTTCGGTTACATCGAAGTTCAAGTCTTCGACTTCAATCGGTTCTGGCATGGCATCCTCCAACTTGATAACTTCTTCATCCTCCGACAACTCATCCTGTCGGGGCCTCATCGTCAAACCACTCAACGGATCAACGCCTGAAAATCGACTATCGATCAAGTCCTCGCCCATCCCAAAGTCACATTGATTGCCCTCCAATGCCATCAACGTTCCATCGGTACATACACGCACGGCGCAATAGTTCCATTTGGACAATCGGCTTTCATCCATACATGCCAGTTTCTTTTCGCCATCCACCTCCTGGCGCTTCGCCATGTTCTTGTCTTCCTGCGTAACGGTCAGCTTCTCACGACGGTCAGCGGACACGGCGGTTTCGAGCATGATGGAGAGCGATCCATCGGCACCGCATCCCAAACCATCGCCATACTTGTCATACGCTCGGAAGTCGTAGCACTTGACCGATTGATGATCAGGGAGACACGCCGTGCTGTTGAAGGTTTCGTGATCTTGCAGGGGCACGCCGACACCTAGCTGGCCCATCATAATATTATTGGAGGACGAGGAGTCCGCACCTTCTTGAAAGAATGGCTTCCCTCCTGCCAGGAGTAGTTCATTCTCGAATGCCCTCTTGATGCTCGTGGGATCTGACTTGGACGAGACGCGGACTTCCCATGATAGTTCATCCGCAAACGAGTCGGTTTCAACTTGTACCATGATGGATGAGGAAGATAGAGGGGAAGAGGTGGATGAGGAGGAGGATGATGAAACCCCCGACAAGCACTGAGGTTGAAAGACGGTACATTGACTTCCACTCAAATTGGAGACGGTAGCAGAACCGCTCACTTCGGCACCGGAGGCGGTCGTGCACACCCGAAGACCGCAATATTCGAATCCATTCATTGCGGCACACTCATTCCAACTTTGATCGTCGCCCATGAGGCATGCCTGGCTACGATGTTCGAGTATGTCGATTCCATCGAGCGAGAGTGAGAATCCTCCCGATATACCCTCGACCGCGCCCCATGACGATGTCAGTCCATCACCGTTGGCATCGAACAATTCAATGTCGTAGCATGATTCGATGAAGGTGAGAGAGGGTGAGGATGTGTTATTCGCACTCGATTCAGCCTTGTCGACACAAATGGTGTCAATGACTACGGCACCGTACCCGAGATTCCCCGATCCAACCGATTCTCTATGAATTTCCAACCCATCATCTCCACCGGTGGACGAGGATGCTGCATGCGATATTCTCCATGAATTGTCGCTAATTGAGTTAGCATCGGTGTACATTGTTAAGATGAAAGTGTGTTGATTCAACGAACACGCCTGCAGGGAGCGTTGGTGGGATGTTAAAGAAGTCACACTTTTCCCCGCAGCTTTGAGGAAGGAGGGGAGATTGCCGCCCCCCAGCCTAGCAGCATCGAGATTATGATGACGCAAATGACGTTGTCTTGATTCAAAAGAGGTGGCTTCAGCAGAGAGAGACGATGCGACGAGGCCCATCCAAATCGCGGCCATGCCGCTAGTGGTTGTCGCCGCCGCCAACAATCGACGACGACAACGCCGTTGCTTCGTTATCGGTCGACAGCAGCATTGAGATTGCACAGGCAATTGTTCTAGCGGCTCTAATTCAGACAGCGATGACATAATTATTGATGAGGAAAAAGCAACCTAATGATGCCAAGAGGGGAAACCAACTAGGTACCACCTTGATAATAATGATTGCATGCTCTGTCTGCTACTGCTAATGCGAGTGTGATTGACAATGAGAAGGAAAATGACTAGGTAGACTAGTCAATTTCTGCCACTGTGGCCGCAGGGCTTAACTGTCTCCTGATTGCAGTTTGAGGATTTATTTGCATCGGCCTGCGTGGCCGAGGCCGAGGCCGAGATAAGAGATAAGAGTGGCCGAATCAAGCGAGACACAATTCGCCATTTATTTATCGCGATTTCATCGCTGACCCGCCCTGTCCGGAATACCTCGAGCAGTCTGGAATTCGGACCGGACAAAAGCAAAAGGATCGGGACCGGAAGAATTAACAACATGAATTATGAATTAGTATGTATTCATCATGGACATCTA
The DNA here is from genome assembly GCA_036939555.1 of Discostella stelligeroides. Classification (NCBI taxonomy): domain Eukaryota; phylum Bacillariophyta; class Thalassiosirophyceae; order Thalassiosirales; family Thalassiosiraceae; genus Discostella; species Discostella stelligeroides. The sequence goes on from JALLAX010000079.1 coordinate 14,083, forward strand.
TGGACATTGGACATGGATCACCTCTCTCTGAGCTCCAACTCTGGCTGACTCCCTTCTTCCTTCTTCTTGACTTGAAGCTTCAATAACAACAAATGAAAGATGGGAAATTCGCCATCCAGTAATCAGTCATCGTCATCGTCATCGTCATCATTGGCAACAGCGGCAGCTACTACTTGCGAAGACTTGGTGTCAGCATCAACTACCGTCGACGACGACATATCTGCATCCCATGTTGTGGTCAAGGTGGCAGCAGCGGCACCCCCAACCGCGCCGCTGTCGCCTTCGTCCACCATTTCGATAACCTCGGGTAAATTCAATCCCAATAATCATGTTGGAATATCCATACAAACTCTTGGATCTGGGGGTGCTAACACAATGGATCTTGGGATGTACACCATCGATGCTTTTAATACGGGGAATCACCCACAAACTGTTGGTCAGACATTGGGAGCAGCACTAGGAGGTGTTGGAAACGTGGGGAGTGGCATTGGAAATACCGGAGATGCTTTACTCAATTCATTAACCAAAGACATGACTACATCCATATTGGGTGGTCAAATGGTAGCCGTTGGTAGATTGTGGCCGGGGAGTGGAAGAATGATGCGTTCTTATCGGATAAGAGTGCATGTGCCACGCATGGACTCAAAATTGAATGCATCATCTACCACGACCACATCATCTTTGGATGGCGAAATTGGCAATCGAGCAAATAATAGCAACGCTGCATCATTATCACCCATATTCATTTCAGCTTCTTCAACCTTCACGATCGATCTCTCTTGCAAGGCTTTTATTGTTCGAAGTGAGCTTGGAGAAATTCAGTTGCGAAAGGTATTGGCAGAGGGAGATGCAGAGTTAAAACGTCTTCGCTCTCTGCTGTCTGATCCAACCGTTCATCCTCATGTTTTATCCTACGCACGATGGGTTATTGGCCAGCCATTATCTCCTTCTTCGAATTATCAATCCTCTCCGCCCATAGCGGCTCCCGCTTCCAGACCAATTTACTTACTGAGACAATATGCACATGCTTCGTTATCCGATCGACTTGTTTCTCGGCCATTTCTCACATCGATTGAGAAGACATGGATAGCGTATCAATTATTGACTGCAGTGCAATCTCTTCACGACGCTGGAGTTTGTCACGGTCATCTTACAACCGAGAACGTGTTACTTACAAGCTGGAACTGGGTTTTGATAAGTGATTTGGGATGCCAACATTATAAACCGGTGGTACTCCCGGATGATGATCCTGGAACGTGGATACATTGGTTCGAAGGTAGAGGAGTTGCGGGAAATGACAGAGAAACCGCGGGCGTAGGTGGACATTATACCGGTGGAGGCAACGGAGAGAAGAAGTGCTGTTTGGCACCAGAGAGATTTTTCACCCCCGGACATGCTACATCGACGACGACGACAACGTCTGCAAAAAACAATCACACCAATCGGCACGAGAGCGGTAAGGGAGAAGCATCAATCTCGACCGAGCTTACGCCAGAAATGGATGTATTCTCACTGGGTTGTGTTCTCATCGAACTTTTCTTAAATGGCGAGCGTGCACTCGATCTCGGAGATCTAATGGAATATAGAAAAGAGGGGCGTGAAAGTGTTGGGACAAAGGGCGCTCCGACAGCACTTCCTCAAGCATTGAAGCAAAAACTGGACAAGATAGAATCGTCGAAGATGCGTGCTGCATGTCGACACATGCTTAGTTTGGACCCCTCCTCTAGGTTGAAGCCCGTTGAATATCTGGAACGAATATCCAGCTCGTCATCAAGCTCGACGAAGAAAATGAAAGGTTGCACTGTAGGCGATAATGGGGGCAATCCCAAGGAAGAATATTCCTCACGACCTCAATCAAGCACAAGTTACGCTCCAGTGCCCCAATGTTTCAAGTCAACGTTATACCCTCTTATGCTCCGATTGCGTTCGCAAATTTTATCCCCTGATGCTCGTATTGCATTAGTTGCCATCAATTATGGCGAAATTTTGAAAGCCACTGTTGGTGTTGATGATGAATGGGGGGTTGCATACTTTTCACGGGTTATTGGACCAACACTACGGCGTCATTTGGATGGTGATCCTCCGTTTGCATTGAAAGAAAAGTCTCGTCCTTCTGAAAATGTAGTGAAGGAAAAGAATGTTAACAACATTTCTCTTGATGAGCTCCTGATGGAAACCGAAAACTTCCTGCGACAACTTGATTCTGGCTTACTCGTTTCCAATCTGAATGATTTGTCTAATCATCAGATTGAACCTATCTTACCGAAAACATTATCGGTTTTTGATCATTCTCCTCTATCTTCTTCTGACTCCAAATGGCCATCACAACCTTCTCCATCACAAACTTCTATAATCATACTGCTTCAAGTTGTATTTTCCTCTGTGGGACATGTGCAGCGTCCATCGTCAAAGTTTGTTGCATTGATATTAAGTAAGTTGTTATGCAGTGAGTTCTGACATTTGTACGTTAGTTATCCAACTAATTATCCATTCTGAATCTTCTGATCAAGTGCACCGCATTGCATTGGTATCCACTGATGAGATCCGGCTCCAGAGAATTGTCCCATTTGTCACTTCGCTTCTTCAGGACTCCGAGCCAATTATACGCGCATCTGGAATAACTGTACTGACGACCGTGTTGTCGGGTGAGTAATGAAGTTGTAGATGGGAATTTCTCAATCAAGATTTAACTCATTGCTCATTCATTCATTCATTCTTTTTAAGCTGTATCAACATTCCCACCTTCCGATTCCGCAATATTTCCTCGCTATATCTTTAAAAAGGTTGCTCATCTAATAACAGATGCGTCTCTTATTGTCCGGGTTGCCTTCGCTCAAAATATTGCCTTGCTGGCGGAAACCGCACAAAGATTTCTTGATGTTGGCCATTCGGTGAGCTTATACGATGCAGTCGCAGGAAGACATTGCCGAGATACAAACGACAAATCAACGGCAGTTTTTTCAGATGAGGCCACAAATCTTCTTAGCAAAAATACCACAAGCACTCAATATATTCCTTCAATGTCTTCAAACATTGGTACTTTAACTCCCACCACCATGTTCAAGAGTACATATGACTCTGATCTAGCTGTACTGCATGAGGTTGTGTATCGTTGGGTTGTACACATTACTACAGATTCGTCCGAACACTCTTCACAGTCAAAGCAAGTACTGCTGCGTGGTCTCCCAAGATTATGCAATTTCTTTGGCATGGAGTACTCGTTCCAGATATTGCCTATTATCCTTGCCTTTTTGAATGACAGAAAAGATTGGCAACTGCGGGCAGAACTCTGCAAACATTTACCTTCGTAAGTGAGGTCATTTTATCATCTGTGGTGTTTCATTTGACAGTACACAAACTAAGCCAAAATTTTATGATATTTCAGTGTCTGTGTCTCAGTTGGAAGAGCAGCCTCTGAACAATTCGTTGTTCCTTGCATCGAAACAGCTCTCAGCGATGATGTGGAGCAAGTAATTTGCGAGGCATTGCGTTGCTTGAAAGCATTGGTTTCTCTATCACTTTTGACCCGCGTTTCTCTTCTTGGAACTGACTTTGCTGGGCCTTCCCCTGTGCTCAACGGATTGACCAGATCAAACCGGAAAAAGCAAGGAATAATCAAAAAGTGTGGGCCACTCTTGCTGCATCCATCAAACATTGTTCGGAAAAATGCGGCGTCGTTGATTGTGTTGGTCTGGCAAATACTCGGCGACACAGATTTAGAAGTTGTCTTTAGCCGGTTATTGAAACCGTATCTTCAATTCAAGCCGACGTTTGAGTCGATCCCTCATATGTGCGCCTGCGCTAAGGTCCCTCTACTGCAAAAAAGCGAAACAACCATGAACACCAAGTTGCCTGATTTTACCACCAAGCCCCACGAATCAATTGAAGTATCTTCTAAACTTTCTCACAATTTATCAGTGCCAAGCCAAATGTCTGCCGAGCTAGCTTCAAAACGTAATATCGAATGGTATGAAACGTTGCTCCGTGCAGCTGCAGAATCTCCGAGTATCAGCGCACCAGTTTTTTCACTTGGGTTTGATTCCATTCAAGATGGTGAGACTTGAGAAAATATTCTTCTTACTGGTTTTCGCTCATTCCGCTTAACCTTTTCTGTCTAGTTCATAGCATCAACATTGATATCTCCAATGTCTCATCAAATCATGCAAATCTGAACAATGTTGACGGACAGAAGAGTCCTGGAAACGCTGATAACTCTATTCTTGACAGACTGGTGGTGAAAATCGCCGCATCGGCTTGCAGAGGCGAATGGGGATCTACAACAGTAATGGATCAGCTAGTGCCTGGGATCACATCTCTGCACAGCACCATTCA
>JALLAX010000080.1:0-20132 GCA_036939555.1 Discostella stelligeroides
GCGATCACGAAATCACACCCATCTATCAAACTTGGCCTCTTCTACACTAATTAATCAAGTCGCACTTTTTCTATGGCCATTTCTTTGTCGGCAATCCTCCTATCTACGCACAGCAACCTGCTCCACACCACAATAATATAAATATCGAGAGTACTTCTTCTCTCTGCCTGGCTGTCTTCATCGACTGACCACCCATTTCAACAACTACAACAACAACAGCAAAAGTAATGAATCGTTATTGTCATCATCCAAATCTGCTGCCCCTTCTCTCACGAAATCGTTTAACTCCGGGAGAAAAAGTCGTCGTGGCCACAACCGCGCAGTCACCTTTGCATATTCGTGTGTGCATACTGCTTACTACATCATTGGAAAAGAGTTGCTTCCGACAAAAATGAGCCACGATATCGTATTTGATAAGACCACGGCCGTGGTTCGCTAGAATGAAGAAGTGATCGGAGAGAGAGCACATACCGATCCAGATGACGGGGACGCAAACAAATACTTGTTCAATTCAACTGAGGGAGCGCACGGAGACGGCATTTGTCTTTGCAAAGAGTTTGTTCCAAGATAAACCTACGACATCATGTTGTTGGCTAAACAATTATTGGTGGGAGGAAGTCAGGGGAGACAGGATGGCTTGAGTTATGGCTTAACATGGACAACACTAAGAAATGACGCACAGCAACTGCAACTTAACGACAATTGTTTCGGCAATATTGTTATTGTTTCGGCAATATTGTTATTGTTCACCATTGGCATTGAAACAACAATCAAATTAAAATTGGGTTGGATATATACGATATCCCGAAATTAGTGACGCTGATGACTTATCCTGATTCGATTACCCCAGGATGTCAATAGGTCAACTAACCCACTCCGACACCTCACACTTCCCATAATACTGAACAAAGAATGTGGAAAACTTTTTGGTTTGGCAGCAATTGCTTCGCAATCCAATTCATGGTAAAAGGCTACTTATCTAGACTGAATTCGAGCATCGGCATTGTTGCCATTGATTTGCGAGGATGTAACTATTGTTTCATTTCAGTTTCCCATCATCGTGGATTAAGTCGGGATCGTTCTGATCGTGATCACAGTGGGAGGTCGAGTAGTTGACCGAGATGGAGATATCATGATCGCTTGTTCTTTGGATTTACCTTGTGCAGAAGCGACATCAATGACCACAAACAGCTTGAGTAGATTTGGAAGGGAATGGCAACCGGGGGTTCTGCCTTGTTGGCACAATGCTGCTTCCTCCAAGAAAGGGGGCCTTTAGAGATGGAAGCAATGCAGGGACACTGTTTTTCTTCGGAAGGGAGGGTGTGATCCTCTCAAAGTTTGGGGTGGCAGGGATTATGTTTCCTACGTCTCCTTGACTTCTTTCTTCATCTTTCATATCTTCGATTGGCAATTCGTATGATCGGTGGACTGAGAGCCGACATTACCTTTTATTCCTTCACCTAAAAATCTATCTTGCATGACAAACACATCATGGTACCCACCCTTCTACGAACTCCTCTCAGCGAGGTGGCGCTCTGTGTCTTGTATCCTCCTATCCCGGTCTTCCGTGTTCAGTACGAGTCCGAGACTATCTTCCAACATGGACTGACAAATCAAATCTGCAACCATGGCCAAGTTCCGAATAAAATGAGCCCCAACTCTACGTGAAATGAGCCAGCTTCCCACAAGATGATCAAGGACTGCGCGAATGGATGCGTCTAAGCCTTCTTTCAAATGGAGAGATACCTTGAGCATTGGAACATGGACAAGTGGAACCACATATATTGTTATGAAGCCAAATTGCCCACTGATGGTTGGTACATCCAAAGTGTTCATACTCAGACCATAAACTATGTGCACAATATCGTTTCCTACATGTCGCTTTCGATTAGTGATACGATTTGGCATGAGGGTTACAGTGTGAAAGACTATCATTGAGTCTACAAAGATGGGGTCATTCAACTCGCTACTCAATGCGCCCTGGCAACCAAACCAAACGAACGCAAACAATCCATCCGATGAACTTTCAGAAGAGTCCCTGGAACATTTTTTTTATTTCCAAATAAATCATTAGGTCATCGGGTGTACTTAGCAAAAGAAATTCATGCAAATACTCACAAGCCACCAGAAAAATATTTGCAGTGCCGCACAGGTACTAGATCCCCCAATTCCTTGGCAAACTCCCAAAAGTCTGTTGGTGCCTGAGTCGCCGTTAGAAACTCATCTCCATCATTGTTGCGACAATCACCTATTGCGCTGCTGAATGGGCCACCATAGAGTAATCCAATCCTGTGCGTCTGGAAAGGTGTGATTCTATCCAAAATCGACATTGCGCGATTGAAGTTTGGACCTACAGAAAAGGGCATCGCGAGCTTTTCATGCACAGAAACTGACAATGACGTAAGTTCGATCTTAGTGACAGGTACTCCAAGTGCTGTAGGTGAAAAGCCGATCATATTGAGCTCATGGATCAAGTCCATATCGACATCATCTCTATTTGTAGCTTGCTGCAACCACGAAAAGACAGTTTTGCACTTGTCACGTAAATGTTCAAATTGAGAAGGAGACAAGGACACCAATGAATTTTCGGAAACCGTTCGTTTCAAACCTGAGCTTCTTGTAGCAGCTTGTTTTCCAACACTCATTTTCCCTTCACTTGTGGTCGGATAACGGCTTTTGGGATTCTGATGAAGAGAGGATCTTGGCATATCATGCTTGATAGTGTCATATGTACTTACACCATCAACTTCACGCCGAGTTGAAACGTGGGCAGAACTGATATCTACTAATCTATCGAAGCTTGCGATCACAGCGGTTGCTCGGGCTATTTTTTTCGTGATCTTTTCACTCTCAAGGTCGGATCGAAGATTTCGCACAGCAACGTTATTTTTTCCATCGGCACATGGTTGAGGGTGAAGCTGCTCCCAAAAAGGAGTAGTACTCCAAGGTCGTTCGATAATTAGATCTTTCCTCCATGGGACGAGTCGCCGAATGCGGGAGCACGGGGAGCGGACCACAATCTCCAGCCAACCTAAATATTCCTTTGATCCCAGGCGTAATGTGAGAATAGTATTCCCTACTTTCCACGCAGACACTTTTTCTCGTTCAAAGTTGTCCAATTCTACCGGAAACGTCTCTATCAGCAATGCCTCACGGGCAAGTCTATTGTGAACCTTCGACGGTCTGTGGTATTTATTTCCCAATCTACTAGTACTCGTCGTACAAAAACGTGCTCCGACTAGCCTGAATCGTAGAAGGTCAATTAACAATGGCTGAATACGTCTTTTCATTGACACTTTTGCGGTCTCATCAGGACCAGATGCGAAGCACATCATGAGGCTTGCGTCTGCTGGTGACATAAGATTGATAATTGCAACCGCAGCTTGAAATGCAACAACATGAACCTCGAAGAACTCGTGCGCTTGCTGGAACAGCAACAAAAATGCTTGACGACACATCATCACTGGGAGCTCAAAGAGACAACCTGAACAAACAATTACCTCCCTCAACGCTGAAAAGCAAGTACCGATAATTAGACACGGCGTATGAATAAAATAAACACAAACTTGATGACCATACACACCATCGATCAAGGGAATCAAAACTTGACTCGAATTTGGGACCTCTCTCCGAAGAACTAAGGTGACATACTCAACAAACGATATAGCACAGTTGCTCAATGCCGCGTCATATTTGTCATCCGTCATCGATCCCCCCCGCGAGTTGTGACGCAATGAACTCAGAATCAAAACGAGCCCACAAGAAGCGTGCTGTACTATCGTTCGGTCATTCGACTTGCTCAAATGAACAAGAACACTGCAAACTCTTCTACTTAATTGCATATTGTTGTCTTTATCGCCAATGTTAGATATGATGAGATAGCCCAATGCACCAGCAATATCTGATACTGCTTGACTTCTTGATATCAATACTTCCTCGCAGTCACCAGCATCAGGTGAAAAATGAATGTCAAGCCAGGGTAAGTCATCTGCCCCCGGAAATGCCATCCCATGGGATAGAAGACGAGATAAGATCGTGTACAAAATAGTGCATAGGATGGATGGAAGCTTTGAAAGACTGCTGGGGGAAACATCACATTCGAAAAAAATCAATCCTTCATCAAGGTGACACGAAGAAATTTTCGACACAATGCAGAGAATATGCTTGATTTCAGCAGCAACAGGCTCAAAATCAACTAATGTTCCTTGTTTCCCTTTCATACTGAAATTACTGGATCGAACAGCCTCACTTTTTCGTAACTGCCCAGCTTCGTTGTCAGACCACTGGCTGTTTTCGTGTTGTTTGACATAAACAAAGGGAGCCAAGTCACCATGATCAGAGTTGAAGTGGGTTTCCTCTGATACAATGGATAACATCTCGTCGACGACCGTTGGGCTGATGTCATGCATGTCTTCATTTACAGAAATCAAAGAAACGATATCCTTCGGGATGTTCCTAGTCACATACTGTGTAGTCATCAGGACCCCTTGTCCATTTCTTGCGCAACTCAGTCGAGAAAGTGGCAATATGGATGCAAGGGTCATTATCAATCTAACAACAACTGGAAGATGCGGCTCTGCATCAGCTTCAGACACAAAGAAGCGAGCAGTGTCACAGAGTGCATTCAAAATATCTGGAACGTTTGCATGTGTGTGGGGGAGAGATGTAAAGGATGCACCAAGACATGATTCGATTTGGTGAATAGCTAGTTCATCGAATGGCATATGTTAGTACGGTAAACGCGTGAAGGAACGGGGAACGGAACAGCTATTATTCGATCTTACCTGCCAATTTGAGTTTTATCTCAAACCCGCGTGTACGAATCGTCTCCTCATCAGAAAAGTCAGAACCCGTATTTCGAACCCAATTTGAAATCCAAGGAGATGATTTTGCAACTCCCTGCAACAGTTTGATGAAATGATGCCGCTTCTCACTCTCCCCAGTTCTACTACGATACAACAATCCCAGCAATGTTACAGCAAAATGACGCAATAGAAATTCATTTCTGATGATGGTACAAAATTCGGCTGGAAGTGCTTTTCTTACTATTTGGTTCGGCTGGCAATCCGTTGTCACACGATTCGACGTTGCGAATAGTACTTCTTCTAGCCTGGGTAAGATAATGGAATTTACCAATACCACATGCAACTCGCGCAAATTCATTGTGACTGCAAAGGAAATCAGCTTGCAGTACCTATAAAATACTTCAAAATATCAACAATTTCGTAAGCGCACTTACGGGAAAAAAGGGAAATTGCAGGAGGGATATTTCTACTCTTCATTGAACTTGCGGAAGCGTCTGATTTTGATACGCTGAGTGATGTTGTAAGGTCATTGACTATCGATTCGTCATTGAATAATAATTTGAGAGCTTCCAGTCTCACGAGAGGATTGTGAAGATATCCTCCAATATACCGAAAATCGTCCAATGATTTTGAATTAGGAATGAGAAATGCCTCTGCCAAGAGCAGTCTAGCTCTACTCGTCCAGTTTCCTTCCTTGAATGGCAGGTATCTGATCACCGACCAAGATTTGATGGCTGATATAGCGATAATTGTTGCATCATCTCCAGACATATCAGGGTACGATTTTGCAATAGAATGCTCCATGTGAAATAGTGGAGCGATCTTCCTAAGACAAAACAAGTGCAAGTATTCCCTGGCGCTGTCGTCAACAATAGGATGAAATCCAGTTGCAGTTGACATGGAGCACAAAAGTGATGTAATTTGCGTAAAAATTGTAATCGCTTCAGAACGAATTTCATTTGTACGGGATGATGATTCATTAACCTTGATAAGAAGCCAAGGTGAAACGCCAACATCTAGGGATCTAACGACAGACTCCCATTCAGTGGAACATAAACTAGCCTGCTTTGGACAATAAAAAATTGGTAGGACAATATGAATTGTTGATTACAATTGTTGATAATCTTCGCATAACGCATACACTGACCATTTCGTTTCGGAAAAGTCTCTGAATGGCCAATAATATTTCAAGGACAACTTCTAGAAAGGGACCCTCGCTGCAAAAACGAGAAGGAACGCATTCACCTAAACGTATAACAGACGTTTCATGCCCTGCGATCAAGAACTTGCAGCTTGGTTCATTGTTAATGCCATGGACAAACGTAGACAAAACAGAGCCAAATAGATCAATTAATGGTTCCCAGAAGAATCGCAGTAGTGGTACACCAGCGGTTGATGGAGGATCTCCTTGCATGAACATGAGAGCACGCAGCATCAGAATATGAGCACGACGGTAATTGGACATGAAGAGTACATGCATTAATCAAATAAAAGTGAAATATACACTGACCCCACATCGCAGATGACAAGGCTCGGATTGCCTCTGTGGCAATTACGGCACACTCCTCTACCTCAGCACGATTAATTTCAGTGATTTCGACACTGAAATCTGCAGTTAAGGCCTCTAATAACACCTCAGAAGTTGCACACGCCGTGGATTCCTTGGCTAGCAATACAGAGAGCAATTCTTCTGAATTTGAGGCTACAAAAGATTGCTGTGTCAATATTTCCTTCTCCAACAGAGCATCTCCTTCTTCGACTAGTATTGATTCGAAGTTCGAGTCGGATGATACTATTGTTTCAGAAAAGTAGATTAGTCGGCATAACGATATTGCAAGTGGTCGCAATACTGATTGTGGAATTGCTTCACGAGCAGCGAGGGTTCTCATGGTAACGAGGCTTTCGGATGCACATGAGCAGGCGACGAGTCGTCCTTTTTGAATCTGCTTTTTGTGCAATTCCCTTCCATTATTTTCCGCTGAAAAATACTTAATACCTTGTTCCGCCATCATAATTAGATTGAGAATTATTTGTTCTCCAATTTTCTCTGACGGTGGTGGACGCCATCCCGACGACACCAAATCCGAGCAATAACGCAGAACTCGCAATGTGTACCACCAGTCGAAACTAGAAGCGTCAACAAGTTCTCCCCAATATGTGAATTGTCTACGCTCGGTAGCGTTCCCTTTAGGGTAGTTGCAAGCAGTTCTTTGCTGGTTCACTTTCATTGGAAGCAAAATCTCGGTTGGCGGTGGCCCGTCGCGAGACTCGTCGTGCGTTCCCTCCCTAGTCTCAATTGTGCTTTGCTCGTTCAATTGCTCAAAATGAAACGGGATATATCTTTCATCAATCTCTTTCCGAATCAGCGATACCCGGCACACATCCAACCAAGAGTGAATCATGTACATAACTGGTGCATGGACCCCAGGAATCGACCATCTATTCGTATCACTTGTGCCATTTGATACTTCTGCTGCGCCGTCTCTACCAAATTCAACAACATTTTTATCATCCTCTACTCCTCCACAGAAAAGCCCCAATGCTAAATCCCTGATGAAAAGCAATTTTTCGTCAAACTTCGTGTGCAACATGAGAAAGTAAGCATGGAATCAATCATTCACCTTTGAGCATCACCGAGTCGCTTCCTCCTTCGTAACCACCGACGTTCATCCTGAAGATGTTGATCAAGAGACGATAAAAGTCTTTCATTCCGCTCTAGAGCAATCCCCGTTTGTTCAGGAGAGTCCCAATAAATTCTGGTATCCTCCGAGCGCAATGGAGGGATACAAGTTTCGTGTACCGATGCAGCGAATCGGATCATGGCCGCAGGCAGAACTTCAGGAATAGTAGTCAAAGAAATCAGTTCCAGGACATCCATGGTTTGATCCCAACCAGCGGTGGAAGAATCCACTGATCTTTCATATGCCGAGCTTTTACCTCCTGAGGACGACGGTAGATTTGCTACATCCGGAGAGAAGGAAGAGTATGACATTTGATCAAAACTACCGCTACTTGTAACATCGCCTAATTGTTGATGGGGCAATCTCTCTCGGATAAACTGACGTCGTAACTTCAGCTGACGGCGCCAAGCAGGGCCGACACAAGCATGAGCCAACGCAGCCAATGTGCGGATTGCCTCCTCCCAAACCTCCCATGCTGCTTGCTCGGTGAGCTCCCATTCAACTCCATTTAACGATTGACAATTTGTCATCACCGTGTTGCTGTCGGCTATTGAAGATTCATCCCCAGTTTGCAATGCACCTATTTTTCGCGACAATTGATCAGCGTCACGTTCTGCCTTCATGAGTTCAAATTGAGAGTGAAATCGAAGTGTAGCACCTTGCAAGCTTAGAAATGTATCACTTGGATCGTATGAGATCAAGCTGTAGGCCAGTCCCTTATTTCCCCTGTCATTCAACTGCCGGTCTTCCCAGTCTGCAAGAATTGCCAGCCTTAGATTTTGTACGGCGATCGAAGCCGATCGAAAATCGTCCGTATTGCACCTCCATATTTCATCTACGGCGTCCTCTACTGCGCATGCCATGGTGTGTTGTTCCTGCATTCCCCGCCGACGCATCAGCTTGTTTGTATTAGTAGCGTGGTGTTGATTATTATTTGTCTCGTTCTGCATCGATTCCGATTCGAGTTCGTATGGCTGGCTTGTAGATTCCGAGAGATAATGTTGATGTAAGGCAGTATCTGCTTCATGGCGTAGATGACTTTCACTCTGTGTATGATTGGGCTTGGACTCGGAAGATCGAACTTTTTGATGTTGATGTTTCATGTGGTCATTGACATCCCCGGCTGCGAACCAATGGCTTTCTGAATCTCTTAGCGCATCCCGTGGTTCAATTTTATTATAGAAGGTGGATGGAGAAGCGTTTTGCTGCTGCTGCCGCGGCACATCAATAATATCAGGTTGCATTTTCTTCTTGTTATCCCCTCCATCGCCGCCACTCGACCGGAAGAAGCCTAATCGAGGCATTCTGATGATCGCACTTCTGAACGAAGTAACAATGGAGGAGGTGATGAGAAAGAATGGTGATGTTACTATCTACCGCTACTGTTACTGTAGGTTTTCGCAACTTCCGGGTTGTTCTCGGCAGCATCGCCTTGATGTTGTGTGGAAAGTGGAAAGATGATGATGTTGTTGCGCGCGTTGCATAGTATTTGATGGTTGATGTTGTTGGTTGTTGGTTGGGTTGTTTTTTGTTTTGTCCGTGCAGTGTAGTGATAGGTCGCCAAAATCGATCTCGGCGATTTATGACTTGCCCCGACTGCATGCTACCACTCCTTGATTGCCCGATAGTAGTACCATACTCAGGTTTAGCACGCTATGCGAGATGCAACTACTGCTTAGCCTCTCGCTCTGGAAAGCTCTCTGCTCCAATAGTAGATGGAGCTTCATTCTGACATTGTGGCCTTTCATTATTTCGTGAAGTACTCTAGAGGCAGAAACAAAAATTAAACACAGACAAGTTGATGAATTAAGATTAAGAAGGATATCCTTCTGATTCTGATCACAGAGATAACAAAAAAGATTACATTCGCCGTGTTGTCACAACATCAGCGGTCATATCGACGCGGGTACCCCAAGCGTTGACGTCTGCTAGCATCTACTACTTCGCCCCCGCGTTTCTTCTCATTTGAAAGTTGGACTTCCGAATCACGGAAAGCTTCTTCCAACGAAGCGTCCTCTACAAACTCTTTTTGACTCTTTTTCAATCGACTGTTGCGAACGCCAAAGTCCAGATCCGTCAGACCTGAAACATCACTTTGCACATCCTCCTCAACCGACGGAATCACTCCTCCTCTGGCTCGAAAGTCGTTTTTTCTGTGCGTTTTTCTGTCAATTGGACGATGCGGTGCCACAGTCAGCGATGGAGGAGTTACTGATGCGACGGGAACGTCGTCGTTGGCCACACCCAACCAAGCTCGTTCTAAAATGTAGTCATCACATTGCTTCATCTTACGACGACGTCGCTTATCTTTCTTCTTCTTCTTCAATGCCGCCACTTCCTTTTCTACTTCTTTCTTCACATAAATAAAGAATCGCTCGATGACCAAAGCCGCTTGTTTCTCCTTCTTCTTCCACAACTCACCAATCCACCATAACTGCAACCGTGTTGCTGCATTTCTCATTCGAAGGGAATTGGCTGCTGCAGCGATTAAAATTGACACCATGCTCTCGTTGTGAAACTCTTTCCTGACAAGAAAGCGCCTTGACGAAGCCTGTATGATGGTAGCGCAGTTGTTCTGGAATACATGCCAGGAACGGTCTTGGTGCCCCCTCACTAGCGCTTGAACTTTCACAATCGCACAGTACATGACAGAGTAAGTTGTCTCTTGCCAGTACCCTCGCCACGAGGCTTGAATTTTAGTAGCCGCTTTATTCTCGTACCGCTTAATGAGGTAAAACGAGTAAACGACAAATCCTCGCCATGCGCTCTGGATAATTATGGCGGAATTTTGCCTCTTTCGCTCTTTCGCGAGCCTTATTCTATGCAAAAGAGGCTTGTATAATTTTACCGCCGCCCTTCGCCGCCAGAGACTCTGTTGAAAGAAAGAAATGTGAACAAAAGGCAAAGCATGAGATAAACGGTAAGCCTACAAAATTCGAAAATGAAGCCGTTTGACACACCTGAATCACGATGACATTTACAACCGACACTAACAAATGCACTTGGGCAGTGTATGACCGCCAGCACGATTGGATCTTTGTCGCCGACCTCTCAAGTAAGTACTGCTCCTCAGCAAAATATGTCCTCCAACGGGCCTGAATTTTAGTTGCTGCAATGTAATGAAGCAGTTTCATCTGCGCGGAATACGACCGCCACCGTGCCTGAATCATTGTAGCACTAGTGTACCTAGTGACCAATACATACATGGACATCTTCTCATTAAACCTCTTCTTGGCAATCATGACACGAGCAAGGCACTGGAGACGCACGCACGCAAGGACACGGCGAGTCTTCCACCGTCGTGCAACGCTCTGCACAATTATGACATCGATAATATCAAACTGGTAAGACATTTGGGCACGATATCGGCGCCAGTGGGCTTGAATGGCGACAGCACTGTAATCCATCTCCTCAATGAGGTCCCGAGTTTTCATTCCGCGCCACCAAGACTGTATGGCAATGATGCTCGACAATCGATCAACTGCGACATTTATTGCCAAATGCATGCGAACCACACTTTGCACAATTGTTATGCTGTACAAGTCCTCAAATACATGCATTGTGGCAAGAAACCCTCGCACAACGCGTTGGATTTGGGTAGCGCAGTAGTGATTATCCTCG
Source organism: Discostella stelligeroides (assembly GCA_036939555.1). Taxonomy (NCBI): domain Eukaryota; phylum Bacillariophyta; class Thalassiosirophyceae; order Thalassiosirales; family Thalassiosiraceae; genus Discostella; species Discostella stelligeroides. Next base: position 11,108 of record JALLAX010000080.1, read on the forward strand.
AGAGAGTCACGTGCAAACCAACCTCGAAACGATGATTGAATTTGGATCGCAGACCAAATGGCAATTTCTAAATCGCGCTCGGCAAGCCATCGGCGGACGAAAGCTTGTATGGTTAAAACAGCACACATCCTTCTAATTGCAGCCTGACGAGCCAAAAATCGACGAGCTTGCGTCTGAATTGGAATAGCTGCTGCCCACAATAGCCTCACACCCGCTCGTTGAATGGGATCCTTGATTTGTCCTAGACGAGAATCCATCGAATAATAAGCTGGATTATCTACAACTGATGGAGAAACCTTTTTCTTGCGATTGTTGGAACCGTATTTCTCTGTAGGCGACCTTTTTGGTGATCCTCTCGTCTCAATGGGTCTAGTAGGACTAACACTTCCCGAAGTTGACGTCAATTGTTTCATGGGAGACTTTCGACCACGTCGATTCGCAATTGAGGACGTTGTTGCTGGGTTAATTCCTTGTTGCTGTGAATTTGGCTGAAGTTGAGCATTCTTGGGATTCCGTACTGGCTGAACTGCAACAGAAGTCTGTGCTGGTACCAAAGCATTCTCATTCTTGCGCCCAAGGGACGGTTCCGCAGAGAGCTGAGATGTAGATTTCTTAACAGAAGGTACCTTGGCTTCCTGCTGTTGACTCCCAGTACTGCTTACTGAACTAGAAGACACAGTACCGCCAAATGAGCGAGGAGGGGAGCGAGGCTCATTTTTGTTATTATCCACTGGTGAGCCGTGGATAGTACCCAGACTCTCATTTGCCCTCCGAACTTTGCCACTCTTGGCATACTTGGCCATAATACGTGATTTGGCTACCCGAGGAATACTTGTCGTAGTTTCCTGGTCATTATCAAGGCGTGTATTGTCATTGCTGTCGACATCTCCGATCTTTTGGGTCACAAATGACTCAGTATCAGTTGACGCCAACGACGTCGGCGCATTCTCCCCCCGATCTCCCCTGAATTGCTTCCCACCAAGTCGTTGATTCTCTTTCCCCTCAATCGATGAGTCCGACTTCTCACCGGTACTAATATCTAGTAAGGGCATTGCAGACTCATTCGGTGCGGACAAATCTTGCTGAGGTTTCAGTTGCCCACCCATCTTCTTGATATGCTCATCCTTTCTTCGGGCAGCATCCCCATCCGGATCTGGTTTCGTTGCAGGGAGAGCATTTGGTATCGCTGTAGCACTGGCAAAGGTTGGATTGGTTACCTCACTCATTTCACTCGCGTCGTAGCTCAAGACATCACTGTTTTCAGCATGATCCTTTGAGTGCTGCGCAGCAGAAGTATTCTTTCGCGGAGTAAAGTCAACAGGTAACATTGCACTTGGTTCACCCCAGGAATCAGCTCCATTCACGGCAAGGTCAAAAAATGCATCTGAATCGGCGTTAACAGTTAATCCATTACGCGTGATGCTCCCCGTAGCACTGTCTGACTTGGACTTGGCAGGAAAGCCAAATGCGTCATCGACTCTGACGTTACATCCCAACGCGAGATCCTGACTAAACGGCAATGAAATAAAAGAGTTGTCTTTGAAGAAGTCCGAATGTCCCCACCCATCGTCGCCATCAGCTGCATGTGGGATAGTATCAAACGGATCGGACGCCCTTGGGGCTGGTATGAGAGGAGGTGGCATGGGTAAGGGTGCCAGCTCCTCTTCACGTTGAACGACTATTGGGGCAGAAGTAGCCTTGGGGACCAACGACACAGATGATGGACTTCTGTTGCTCAAGGGACTTGGACTTCGGGTGGAGACCATAGTCTGCGACCCATCCACTTTACTATCCGGATCAAATATATTAGTATCATCCTCTAGGGTGATACCCTTTTTGTATGATTTCGACTTTTTGCTCTATGTGCATGAGGAGAAAGGGATGGAGGGCAATCAGTTCAGTCAGATGCATAAACTGGTACATAGCTAATCAAAATAACATAATCAAATTGGAAAGACTCACACTCGCTTTACGAATCAATTTTGCCACTCCAAATATGCTCGTCATTTTTTTTCTCGGCGCCTCTTCATGCACCTGGGAATATCCAGTCTGGGTAATCCCAGCCGTCTGTCCCCGCTGCCGTCCCCGTGTCATCTTGCCGAATCGCAACGAGTTTCGAGTGCTACGCGGGGTATCCGCACTTGCCTTGTCATCAACTGCACTCCCTTTTCCACTTTCTACAATGGAGTCGTCACTCGCTAGATTGAGGATGGGATCCAGCACTGCATCTGCATCAGCACTATCAATGACATCGAGAGGCGAATCATCGACAAATTCATAAGTATCATCGAGGCTCCGTGTTCTAACATCGGATTTAGGAGTGGTACCTGAAGTCGTGTTACGGGCAGTCGGGTTCGCATTATTTGGACTCATTTTTTGAGGTACTGAGCTTTTGAGATTCTCGCCAATATTGGTGTCCCGCTGTGATCCATAAACAGCCCCAGCGACGCCATCAGCACTCATCTGACGCTCTACCGCACGCTGTAGTCTGCGCTGTGCAGCAGGACTTTCACTTGCCACTATTGGGCTGCTGCCAAAAACATTGCCGCTAACCTTAATGTCGGTTGTTGACGGTGCAGTTGTACCTGCGATAGCTTGAGTGCGTGCCACCAATGCCGATGCCGCAGCCACGTCGCTAAACGAAAAATCATTCAACGATGAATTACCCTTGCCAAATTGAGGACTAGGACGAGTACTCCCACCCATTCGTGCCGTGGCAACGCTGGAGGTGGTAATATCCGTTCGAGCCCTGCTCGTAGAGCTACCAAAGCTTGTCACGCGCCCAACTTCGTTCAGTGGCTCCGCTTTCATCCACGACGACAACGTAGCATTGTCCCTTCCATGTTTGGAAGAAGCGGGTGGACTAACGGCATCAATTGTACCAAGACGGACATCATCAACGTTGTCAGGGACCATTTCAGATGAGTTGTACATTTGAAGCGCGGCTTGACGTCGCCTGTCAGCAGCGGACGTGGAGAGGGGCGCAGCGTTTGAAATGGAGGTAGCCTTGGCCCTCGGTGTGGTACTCAAAGCCAAATCATTCAGTGCCATGGATGTATTGGAGATGGTAACTTTGCTCGCCATCAACCCTTCCTTACTGCTCCTACCGCTGGAGAGGGGGGTAAAGGGATCGTCGAACACTTCCACCGCACCTTCCCTCATTCGATCAATCTGTATTGGATCAGAAAGGTTATCAGGTCTCGAAGATGTAAAATCCATCTTTTGATGATTCCAATCATCTTCATCATCGTAGTCGTCATCAGCGTCGTCAAAGAGGTTTTCCGCAGTGTCTCCAATAGGGTCTTCAACTAAATTTTCGCTAAGGAGCATTGCCTGCGCGGCCTTTCGTCTACGTTCGGCAATTTCGGCAGATTTGGAACTCTCTGTCCTGGTGTTAAGGTCCAGAGTTGGTTCCGCGGATATATTAAAACTTTTCTCCTTTAGCACCGTGTCTAATCGTGTACTTGATCCTTCCACATTTACACCGTCGTCCATCTGATCATCTTTCTCAGTCATGACAGAGTATTGACTCTCTTCCCCCATGGATGTGACATGTGGCACAGATGATGATCCAATTTCGTCCAGCTCCACTCCCTCTTGTGACCTTTCGGATGCCTGACGTTTGGAGAGTGGATGTTGTTTCGCTGCTATCATGGGTGATGATAATGGAGCTGAAGTTAGAACTGCTGAATTGCTTGTTTCTTCACTCTCATCGACATCCTTTCTTCCTTCATTCTCGGCATCACCACGTCCACGCTTGACTGTCAACCTGACCTCCTCGACTGCCCTTGCCACAAGTTCTGCCGCATGCCTAGGATCTCTCACCGGTGTTCCATTCACGGCTATGACCTCGGCTCCCTCCAGCCCATTGCCGCTGCCACCTTCAGATGCATCCGATGTGGCAGTCGGCGTCAGCGATGATGATAAACGATGGCGACTAAAAATACTATCTGGCAAAACTTGCGAGATGATGGCGATTTCAGGATGATTCGAAGATTGGCGAGTGAAGACTATGCCCACCTTGGTGTTGGGTCGCTTGAATGCCGTTAACGTGGCTATCCCATCACCGGTGACTGTAGCAGAGGCGTGTGCTTCATGAATAAGACTATTGTTGTTGTTGTTGATGCTATTGCTGCTGCTGTTTGTTTCCCGCGAGGCATTCCTGGTGCCTGGAGTCTTTGGACTCGGAACACTCACGCCCCCATTGCTGGTATTGACAGTGTTTCCAAATATCCCAGTCAATGCCGCAATACGACTCCTTGGGGTAGTAGACGAGGGAGGCAAAACAGACGATTGCATAGGTGATGACAACGATGATGTGGCGGTGGTGTTAGTTCTATCAGCAGTCTTGATGCCGTTGCTGTAACCACCACCACCACTGACATTGCCACCAAAGGTCGTGTCCAATGGCGTCAAGGTGAGAGAATTCCCAACGCGCTGACGCAATGATGATGACATTGGAGTGGTAGTAGTAGTAGTAATAGGCATGGTAGCAGTTGTCGCCTTTGATGATGATAAATGATTGCTTCCTCTGTTAGTACCAAGATGATCAATGGTGGGTGTAGTAGGAACCAGCCCTCCTCCTCCATTGCCCCCCCGACGTGCACTACTCCGGCCGGGACTGGACAATATGAGTGAGGGTGCAGGTACGGTTGTAATCATTGTTTTCTTTGCCGAAGAAGAAGATGCAGCAGTAGCAGCAGCAGTGGGAGTGGATGAATTGGGAAACTCGGCACTAGTCAGCGGAGGCGGGGCATTTCGCTTGTACTTTGGCGAGGCACTGGAAGTTGTCATTTTATTGCTGCCACTATTGCCAGTGGGGGTTGTCGAATGATTATGGGAAGCGTTGTAGGTAGATCGCTGCGGGAAGCCTGAACCGTGATGCCGAGGAGGTGTGGCAGGCGGCAACATGTGCGGTGACATGACGACGTTGCCTCCACTAGTACTACTTGCGCTGTTGACGATGCCGCCTCCCTTGACAGTCCGGGCAGTACCCACACTTGATCCGACACCGCTCACCCCGACACTAGTCACAGTGGCATGATGTTTTGGTTTTTGTTGTTCGGTAGGAGTAGTAGTTTGCTGCTGCTGCTGGCTTCCTCCCCAAAGCAATTGCTGGAATTTGGCTACATTTCCGCTCTGTATTTCCTCCTTGGGAGACCATGGCGACCCACCCTTGGCTGCCACTTGCTCCGTTTCTACTGTTGCTGGCCCATGTTCGTTTGATTCTTGTTTCGGCTCTGTAACTTTAGTATCTCCTTCATCAGGCGGCGTTGCGTTGACATCCTGCTTCTGCTTGGGCATCATTGCAGCCTGTGGCTGTGGAGCATCGCCGCGAGGTTGTTGTTGCTGATATTGCTGCTTGGCCTTATTCTTCGTAGGAGGCGGTCCTGGCGGGGGAGGTGGCGGTGGGGGCGGAGGTGCTGCCAATCCTCCCTCGCCGCCGCCGCTGCGGGGAGAGATCGCCTCGAGGTAGCGCGATCGGGCCGACATGCTCCGGTCACCTAACCTAAAAATAACGGACGCGCGGAAGTGTTGTTCTCAAAAAATATGTTGAGTCCGCTCTCTAGAGCACTGCCTCACAGACGCGTTCATTCAGTTTGCAGTTGGACCTGGCTTGATTCACGCACTTAATACATAACGCATGTTACTCTCTCTCTCCATAGACTGCCATGGATAGCTAGTACTACTGCGATGTCCTGACTTCAGACTTCATGCCCATGATGTGTCATGATCAGAAGTAGAGTAGTACGTGCATGCACCGCACCATCATCTTCGCCGCCCCCAAACCCAGCAGCCGCCGCCCGAACCAAGAAGTCAAACTCTTCCTTTTTGTATTTTCTGCGAATTTGACTTTTCGCGAAAAGAGCCATCTCGTTTCTCGAAAAGCTGTGCCACATTGGCTTGCCGTCAGTATCTACAGTGGTACGTAGATACGGTGTATCCATCAATACCACCATGCCGTATCAATCACTGATAGTGATAGTATTGTGATCAATGTGATGTGATGCAAAACAAGAAGAATCCGGTAGTAATACGATATTATGTCAAAACATTAAGCATTGGATTCAGTTTCTCAGAGAAGCTCAACTGCATATTCATCAATTAGTAAGTGGAGAAGGAAAAAAAAACAGCCGACCTCCCCAAAGAGTTACTACCACATATCGACGTCCTCTTCCACACTTCTTGGATAACTACTACCATGACAATAACATGTAGCATCGTCTATCGATTCATCACGACGGAGGTCATCATCACGCCCCCAACATAGCACCATTCCATCCTCTCCTCCAGTCAAAAACATCACACGAGGGTTAGACGCGAAGGTGCTATTACCACTGCATCTTCCACCTGCCAAACTGTCCCACGTTCCCACTACAGGGACTAGGCAAGTAACATCTGCCAAATGGCCGTCCAACACAAAATCGGGATATCCTCCGGGCTCTTTCCCTCGTCTACCATACAATGAATACCCCGTGATTTGCCCTCTTGAAGAATATCCATTGCTTGCAGTTGAGATTAAAGTGGCAGTGGTTCGTGAGCCAGGTTGAATTATTGCAAGAGTTGCTCTGTTGTGACGTATTATTTGATGTCGTTGGGATGGCGACTTCGGCGTGGTACCTCTGAATAATTTCCTGTCATCAGAGAAGAAGAGCGTCGACAAAAGGTGCCCTCCCATAGCCACAGATGGATCTAAGCCACCTCCGTCTCCTCCTCCTCTACCACTACCAAACGAATACGATTTACTCCCTCTACTGTCTCTGGCGGCTGCGAAAGATGAGGTAAAACATGAGTCAGGTCGCAAATCCCAATGCTTGATCTGTCCGTCTAACGACGCACTAACGAGATCATCTCCATATGGAGCAAACGTTATGGCCGTGACAGGTGCCTCATGCGATTCTACACTATTCATGGTGTTGTTGTGTGAAGTAGTGCTCATGGAAATGCAAGCTTTTTGCCTCTTTTGAGCAGGGGAAGTACCAACCTTACTCCCTCCAGTAGTTCCACACTCTCTATTAAGTACACCCAAACAGGCCGCCGCACCCGCTTTGCGAATGTCCCACAGACGTATTGTACAATCGTTACCTCCACTTGCCAGCCGAAATGGGTGATGAGGATCCCAAGCTACGGCAGTCACTCCACCATCACCGCTGCCATTCCTTGAGTGCCCAATTAACTCATGCGTCGCACTCCCCCCACGAAAGGCATCACAGAGTTGAATGACACCTCTGCCGTCGACGCCACCGCCAAGACCCAACGCCAACAGGGCAGTCCCATGCGGACAACCCTCGGGAGTTTTGGGTAGATCCGTGCACTGGATAGACGCTACCGACTTTCCACCCTTCTCCAGCATCACACTCTTGTTTGTAACCCCGACAACATTGCTTGTATTGGCGTAAACATGGGAATATGTTGCAAAGATGGGAACAAAATTTTGTGCATCCCAGACCAATATCTCGCCGGAAATTGAAGCCGAGACGAAGGCTCCGTTTACATCAGCTAGTTTTGTATTAGCAGTGTGATTATTAAATCGGTGCCTTGCATCACAACATAGAGGGAAACAACAAGATGATACACTCACCTGGGTACCAGTGCACTCCTCGTAATGGATGTCGATGACCTGATGGTATGCCATTGACAATAATATTTTCTGGATCATCATCTGATGACATTCTGATGTTCTGTTTCAGAGACCGCGCAATCGGGCGATGCGTCCATAACGACTGATCTGTTGTGCGATGGTTGCGCAATGATGATTTATCAGTTTGTGATGATGAAGATGAAGACTTGACGATGCTGTTTTTCTTATTTAAGGATGTCGATGATGAGCATGTATTGTGATATAGATACGAATCACTCCCAAAATATGACAGATCGTACAAGGCGATGGAACAATCTCCGCCACCTGATCCAACCAAGAGATATCGCGGGGGAGATGATCCACTGGAAGAAGTAGCGTCATTACCTCGATCCAAATCCATGCAGGAAATACCTCCATTACACATTCTCATCCCTCCTCTCCCAGGAAGCAATGACTGCGGCCAGTGGAAGAGAGTATTGGTGGGTGATGCCGCGCCAACAATCCGTGGTTTGGACAATAACCGTATGAATGACGATTTATTTGGAGATTTTATTATTGATGATGAAGATTCTGACACATTCATCCTGACATCTCTCCAGTTGCGTTGATGATAGTGATGATGACGACGACGATGATGATGATGATTGTATGGTGCAATGGACCTAATACCATCATCAAACAAAGAATGACAACCAGAAGACGATGGTGTCAATGTTGTAGGAAGCGTCAAATCATTACCAAGAATGACATCTCGAAGTGAGTTTGGCAAGTGAAACATTCGCCTCCCATCTGTGGGGATACTTTGGATCATTTCTTTGTTAACATGGTGGAAGTCTTTGGAGTCCACCAAGTATACACCGCGAGAGCTGATGATGTGTGTATCATTATTTTGTTGAAAATGAAAACGATGACGGCCACGATGATATCAACAATAATATTTTGGACGATGGAGAGAGAGAGAGAGAGAGAGAGAGAGAGAGAGAGAGAGACAGAGAGAGAGAGAGAGAGAGAAAGAATTATTATCACTACTTGGCTTGTAATAAATTGATTTTGGCACCACGCGAGCCAGCCGACCAATAACAGACTGACACTCACCCACCTGCTCCCAGACCACGCCGCGGGAGCTCCTAAAAGAGACCTCCATAATAAATGGGACGGCAAAGTTCGGCGATGAGACGACGAGGACGACGATGATGATGATGCAGGCGTGGATTGAGAAGTCGTCGTCGTCGTCGTCATGGCTCGAATTAAAATTTTGCAATACTACAATCGTCCTCCGAAAAAATGGCGGGAACATTGAAATGCAAAAAAACCAATCCAAAATCCAAAATCCAAAATCCTTTTATCCCCCCTACCCAAACAAAGCAGCCAATAAATAATAACAATCTACCATGGTGTTTGAAAAGACTCTCACCGATCTAGTAACGGGCATTCGCAGCCATA
>JALLAX010000081.1:0-20172 GCA_036939555.1 Discostella stelligeroides
TGTTTTTCAAGTACACCAAAGATGGAATCATTCGATTTACGTTCGGTAGCGGTGACAGTGAGTGCTATCTGGACCTTCCCTACGGTGATGCCCTTGCCGAGTGGACCTGCCTCTTCAAATGCTTTGTCGAGACCCTTGAAGATGTGCAGTCGAGGCAGGCTGTCGCTGAGATTCCTTGGCACCGATGAAAAGCCCCGATGGGTAAGAGACTTTGGGACGATGAATGCCGTTGATGAAGAAGTGGCGAGCGCGAGGATCGAAGCCTTCATACTTTATCATTGATGCATCACAATGGCTTGATCATGAAGGGGATGAGAGGTTTACTTTTGCTGTTGATCCCCCTGTTGAATGATAAGGTTGCTTCCCGCCGTTTTCAGCTGAGCCGATAATGATGCATGTTGTTATGCCCGACACAAGAACCCGTGACTATCTAAAACTGCTGCAACTGCAAAACAACCTCCTCCTCTTTGTGCAAGTCAACATGTAATATTATAATTTGTGCAATAGAATGCTGTAGAAATTAATCTAGTAATTTAACCAAATCATAGTAGTTAATAACCAGCAGCTGCAAGTACCTCATTGACCTTGGCCAACTCTCCCGCCGCAGCCTCCACCGCCTTGTCCTTCAGTGCCTCTCTCGCCTTCTTCTTTTGGAAGTAAACTTCCGACTTGGCCCGTCGCTTATCCTCCAACTTGCTCACCAGTTCCCCATGCTTCCATCCCACATTGCTGGCCAAATCGCCCATACGGGTGTACTTCCTCCCCGGCTTGAGACGCACCACGCGCAACGCCGCGGGCACCACCTTGCGCTTCACCTTATCGTACGGATGCGGCACTCCCTCGAAGGTGCTCAACCGTCCAATGGCCGCCTGGCCCCGGGCCGTCTTCTGATGGACCATGCCGCGAATGGTCCGCCAGACGATCCGCGCGGGGCTCTTGAAATGGAAGGGTCCGCGCGCCGGGTTGGTGTTCATGCGCTTTTGACGAAAGTATTGATACTTGGTCTGGTTTCGCACGAGGGATCCGGAGATGACCATCTCTTCGCAGCGGACGAGGATGATTTTTTGTCCGGCGAGGAGTTCCTTGGCCACGATGGAACAGAGGCGGCCGTGGAGGTGATCGCGGCAGTCGATGACAATGGGCTTTTCGAGAACCATGATTGTTACTATTTTATTCCTTCTATAGGAAAGAGAAGAGAGAGAGAGGATGTGGCGGCCGTGTTAGCTGAAAAGTTTGTAAATGAGACAATTTACCTGCTGATGATGGGTTCACCCCCACCCCCCTACACTTCGTCTACACCGACCAACTACCATTCTCCGCCCACAATGAATGCAGGAAATCAGAGCGGCATTGGTATTGTCGATGGGACATCGACAAGTCAGAGTGAACCATCGGTGGGTGTGGGCAGGAATGGAGCAGCGCCAGTGGAGACGGGAGCGAGGGGCCGGTTGGAACACTCAACACCAGAGAAGGTAATACGTAGTAGTGCAGTCCACACAAAACATCATAATATTATCAAAAAGATGATGTCATTTGTGTATGGACGGGCGCCGCTCTCATCATCGAATTATGTTATTCCGAGAGGACGAGGCATCATCAATATGGCTGTTTTTCATGGTTGAAGAACATTATTTCGCGCACTTACACTTCCTTCAATTAATTATTGAGAGGTTGGATTGTGTGAACTGATGTTGCTGCCTGTTGCTGTTCGGTGGCCTGGATTGGGAGGAGGAGAGGATGGAGGGGAGAGGCTAGAGGGATTTTTGGCGGGAAGACATTTGTAGGAAGTAGTAATCTTCCACAGCGACAATACCGTAAGTACGTGAAGCTCCGTAGAATCATACTGAAACAAGTCGAGTCGAACAAGATTTCGGGAAGTGCGGTAACGAGTAATAAAAAGAGCGCGGCCCCCGAGAATTATTTCCCTTCCCCGTCTCCCAACCTCCCTTCGCCCTTCTTCGCCAATTCTTAATATCCAATACTACCCATCCAACAGAACAGAATCAGAAGATTGATATGTCAGGACGAGGTGGAGGCCGTTATACTTCATCTGTTGGTGGTGGTGGTGGCGGCGGCGCTAGAGGAGGTGGGAGTGGAACTAGAAGTGGCCGATCTGGAACTGGTGGTGGTCGTAGTACTGGCGCCAACTCTGGCGGGGGACGGAGCGGCGGCGGTCATGCCGGGAGGGGCGATGGAGGTAGACCACCACCACCACCACCAAAGAATAGTGATCGATCTGGAGGAACCGGGGATCAAGGCGCAGCAGGTGTAGGCACAGGAGGACGAGGAACCAGTGTGGATGGTGGCAGTGGCGGTTCCCGACGACAAAGAAACCGTGGCCGTGGTGGCGGTGTTGGCGGCGGTAACACCTCTGCCGAACAAAAGCGAAAACTCGAAATCGAACGAAAGCACAAAGAAGATGAAGAGAAGAAGGCTGCCGAAGATGCGGCGGCGGCGGCAGCAGTTGCAGCGGCATTGGCAGAAGAAGAAAAGAAGCGTCGTGCCGAAATTGCTGCAGAATCAGTTCGACGTCGTGTACTTCAAAATCAATACGAACAATCTGTACAGAATGCAATTAAATCATTGGAAAGTTTTGTGACGGCATCGAAACGACGATCGGACTGTCGTGACAAACTATCTCCCCATGTTCTTCCTCTTCCTTCTTCTTCTTCTTCTCCTTCTTCTTCTCCATCATCTGCCGCACCAGCACCCTTGAATGCAACCACTCTATCACCACTGCAATCTTCACGCGATGAATTCGAGCGATCCAAGAAAAATCTCAAATCCGACTTGAAAAAATGTACTGCCTTCGTGAAACGAATCAAGGCAGGTCAGTATCCAACACCATCGGAATTGGAATTACCGAACAATGCGATTAAAACATTGAATTTGACGAGATATGTCGAGGAAGTGGCGGCTGCATTGTTGGAGCCTACGACCAAGGTGAAGCAGAGTGGTGAGTGTTTGCCTAGTTTGAGCACACCTTTTGCTTGCTTTCTTATTTCATGACATATCCATGTTCAACTTTATTTTTCTCCCAATCACACATTCATTTTTTCCTCAATGCTTTCCCACAATGCAGATATCCCCGGAATAGTCATGCTCTGTGTGGAGATGCATCGGAGATACCCCACCTTTGCGGAAACTCTCATCCCATCCATACTCTCCGTGATAAGTAGTGGAAGTAGCAGCGGCAATAGTATAGGTGCTGCTGGTGGTGATAACGACGGAGAAGGAGGAATGCCACGTCGGACATGTTTCAGACTGCTCATTGAATTTATACTCCATGGCATCGTTACCGATTTGAAACCCATAATGAAATTGATCAATGAAGCATCGGGGGTGCCAAGTGATGAAAATAAAGACTATGCGGTCACAGATGCTAATATGATTGTTACCCTCGCAAAGATAGGGGGGCATGAATTACTAGGTGTGGTGCCAAAAGGTGTCAAGAAGGAAATGGAAAAATTGGTGCTGGAGATAGGGGGGAAGGGGGAGGGCAACTTGGTTTTGACTCCTGAGGCTAGCAGTGCCATCACTCCTACTCCCGTGGAAGAATCTAATACAGGCGTACCAACAACAGCAACAGAAGCAGTATCAGTATCTACAATGACAGATAAATGGGACAATTCACGGAAACAGGATAGCAAAACGCTATCATCTACGTTGTCCAAACCGTCAATCCAAGAAACAATAGACCTACAAACACCATTTGTTGCCATCCTGCCCAACGATCTTCAAAATAAGATTCAATCAACTCTAGATGCATTCAACTCCACAATCCCATTTTCTCGAGCAGTGCCCCCCGCCACGTCCTCGCTCTTGCACAAGCACACATTAGGAGCGTATCGCACATTATCTAACTCGTACATTACCACACATCGTCGACTGCTCAAACTCGAGAAGCGATGTGAGCAGGACCGTTTGCTACAGGGAACTTTGTCCGATTCGCGCGAGAAGGGATTGGCGGATGCAAAGTCATTAATGGAATCACTGACAAAGTCTGTGGAGGCACTCGCCGAGTCATTAGATGTAAATGTACCCGTCTTGGAGACAGAAGATGCATCTAATGCCGAATCGTCTGATGGGAAAGGTATCGAATTATGGAGCGGCAATGAGACCGATGCTGGTAATGAGAATTTAGGACCGTTTGACGATGAAGAGACAAGGAGGTTTTATTGTAATTTACCTGACCTATTGTCGACGAAACCTCCGGCATTGTTAGGAATTAGTGTAAATGAATTTGAAAAGATGAAGGAAAGAAATCTGAGAGTGTACGGTGAAACTGTTGTCGAGGAGGAGGAAGAGGTCGAATTTTCGGAAATGGAGGAAGATATTGCGGACGATGTCTCCATCGGTGAAGAAGAGGAAGGTGACCAGGATGGGAAGATGGATGATGCAGGTGACGATGGTGAGAAGGACGGGATGGAAGGTGAGTATAATCGCTCCTTATTGATGGGACCCACTTTCGATCTGCCATGATCTTCCTCATGATATCTTTTCAATTTTCCTTCATGGTAGAAAACAAGGACTCGCCAGGCTACAAACTTACTACGCTCCTTGAACAAGATCTTCCCGAAGCCACCCGACGTGAGACGATTGATGAACTCGCCGAACGATTCTGTGTCAACCATGGCTCGAATAAAAATTCGCGCAAGCGTCTGTATAAGACTCTTTTCCTTGTCCCACGCACCCGGCTCGATTTATTGCCGTACTATTCTCGTTTTGCCACCATACTTGATCAAGTCTATTCCGACTCAACCTTGGTTTCTGAATTGGAAGCGCAGATGCACGGGCAGGCGAAATTCAAGAACACCAATCTGGAAAGTCGTCTCCGAACAGTGCGATACCTCGGCGAATTGACGAAGTTTCGAGTGGCCCCACCAATGGTCATTTTGCGTGGATTGAGACGTTGCCTTGAAGATTTCAGCGGATATAATATAGAAGTTGCATGCTGTATATTGGAATCTTGTGGAAGATATTTGTATAGGATGAAGCACACGCATTCAAGGATCAAGGCCCTGATGGAAACGATGATGAGGATGAAGAAGGCAAGGGTAAGGCAAATTGTCATTTTCGATCTTAACGTTGAAATGGTAAACCTTTCTCTGATTTTGCAATTTCATTTGCTTGATGCTTTATCAGAATTTGGACGAACGTCAAACTGCGATGATCACGTCGGCTTTCCTCATGGTAAATCCACCAGCCCAAAGCAGTCGACCCCAAAAAGAAGTGCCACCTTTAGAGGCGTATCTCCGGGATCTCCTCCTCACGCGATTGGAACCCGACGCCAAGTCTGTATCCTTTGTATCAAATCAAATTCAACGAATGCCATGGAGCGATCCAGGAATCGAGTGTGGAGCTCTCGTTACCAAATACATGCTGAAGGCGTGTCGTCGAGGTAGGTACAAGACCACCAAGGCAGTTGCAGCACTGGCGGTTAACCTAAAACGCAGCAAGCCCGAGGTGACTGCCCGACTGATCGATGATGTCTTGGAAGAAATCGAATGGTTCATTTGTCATCCAAGTTTCCGAGACAACCAGCGCACTCTCGTTTGTGCGCGGTTGTTGGGAGAATTGTACTGTGAGGGGGCATTACCGTCCTCTATCCTCTTTGATGCGGTGCACCATATCATAAATTGTGGGCATAGTATTCCTGATGCTTTGAGACAGGCCAGTAAGAATCAAGAAATATTTCTTCCTCGTGGTAATGTTTCAAAGACAATTCTCGAAGATGAAGAAATGGAGGACGAGGAGAATTCGGATCAGGAAATCGAAATGGAGAAGAACAAGCAGCCCGTTGTCATTCCCGTCTCTCCCTTTTCCAAATTTGATCCTCGTGTGCCATCCGATATTGATCCACCTATGGCTGCCTTCCGAATTAAGCTTGTATGTACCATCCTGGAAACGGCCAGCCCGCACATTGTGTCGTCCAGTAACAAGATGAAGCTTGAGTTTTGTCTTGCATCGCTTCAGAGGTATCTCTTTACGAAGAAATTGCTCCCTACAGATGGTAAGTCTATTGGATTCTTCATGTCTGTTGCTTGGCTCTTGCGCTGATCCACTAACAGCAACAAAAATCAAAACCATCCAAAGTTGAATTTTCCATTCTCGATCTGTTCGACACGCTAGACTCTGAATTGAAGAAATCCTCACAGGCTGGCGGGAAAAGCAAGAAGACGTCGGTGGCCGCTCTTGCATTAGTTCGGTACCACTCCTGGCTTGATGCACATCAATTTGTGTTGGTTGCTGAACGAAACAGAAAACTAGACGAAGCGAGAGATAGAGCTAGAGTGCTTGCACAAGCTGGCTTGGTAGGAACATGTGACGGCGCTCTACTGGACGAAGATGAGGGCAGCACTGTAATCTCCGAGGCTGATAATTCTGATAATGATGACATCGATGGAGAGTCGGATGATGAATCTTCTATTGAATCTGCTCCAGAAGGAGATATTGCTGATGAAAGTGGAAGTGAATCAAGTAGCTGCGTTGGAAGAGATCTGAGCGACTATGATGAGGAAGAGGAGATCATTGATGTAGATGCAGAAGCTGCATATCAGAAACAATTACAAGATGAGGAATTTGAAAGTGAATTGCGAAAACTCACGATGGAGGCGCTAGAAAAGGGTAAGGTCACAGCGAGAACAGGCGCGGGGGGGAAAGTATCAAGCCAGATGCCAGCAGCTCCGCAATTCATTGCGAAAAAGCAGGCGGGGGATCTAGTTCATGACTTGCCAGAGAGTGAATCATCGGCAGCATCACCTTTTGTCGGCGAGGAAGGAATGGCATTCAAACTGTTGAAGCGAGGAAACAAGGGAAAGCAGGAAGAGGTGCAACTGATCGTACCAAAGAATACCAATCTAGCACGCAGGGCAACAAAGCAAGATGACGCAGCTGCGAAAGAGCGAGATTTGTTGAAGGCTAGAGTTCTGCAGTATGAGGCAGAAAGTGCGGATGCTGGTGGGAACGTGTATCTTGACGAGACAAAGTTGCAAGTCATTCGTAACAGACCACTTACAATCGAAACAATTGACAGGAATTTTGGCAAGAATACGACTCCTTCTAACAATATATCAGAGAGATTGAAAGGGCCCGTTAGGCAAAGTCTAGGGAGAGGTCGAGGAGGAGGTCGTTTGTTCAATCCTGGAGGCAGGAGATAAGAAAAGAATTATTTTTTAGTACTATTGCCCTATTATTTGTCTTGGTCATAGGAATCTCATGGCATTCGCAGAAGGCAGATACTTAGATGAGTCTGTCCCTTTCTCCGATAATCTTTTGGTCTTGATCCATTCAAATAGTCAATTTTGGTTGAACCGGAACAACAAGGAATGAGGTAACGTTGGTCAGATAGGTGTCTCAGGCACCTTTATCTACAAAAGTTAATGCGACTGCGAGTGACGTTCCGACCTTCTCGAATGTTCATCTCCTTTACCATGCCTTAACGAAGCCCAACGAAAGCCATAACCAAAACCCAATCCTGCCCATGCCATCCCTCCACCATAGGTCGTCATTCTGCGAAAAAACGACAGTTCCCGACGCGAAAAGTGATCATGGGTTGTGATAGTGATGATATCCGCTCGCGAAGGATCAAGGCGGAGACCCCAAACCTAAACTAGAACGAAGAAACAGCGAATACGACGAAGTCTCAGTTCTCAGTTCCAGTCCGTCTATCCGAGGCGGTAGTAGGGCAGAGATTAGCACAACTTTTCGAACGAATGTCAACGGAGAGCACATACCAATCCTGTTTGGCGGATCTCACCGCCTCGTCATCATCGTCCCCAACAACCGATGAGTTGCTGCAATGTATATCCAACTCGTTCGATGCGGCCAAAACCAGTACTAATGCATCCATCGATGCATTCTTCCTCCTTTACGCATCCACGCTCATTTTTTTCATGCAAACTGGGTTCGCAATGGTGTGCGCCGGATGCGTCCGCCTTAAGAACGTCCAGAACACACTTCTTAAGAATATACTTGACGCTTGCGGCGTTTCATATGGATTCTACTCGTTGGGATACGCCTTTGCCTTCGGAGCGTCCGAGGGTAACACGTCAACCACCTTTATTGGAAATAGAAATTTCTTCATGATTGATGTCGAAGACGATTCATTCTGGCTGTTTCAATTCACTTTCTGTGCCACATCGGGGACCATCGTTGCCGGAGCTTTAGCCGAACGATGTCAAATGAGTGCCTATCTCGCCTACTCTCTGTTTTTATCTTCCTTTGTTTATCCCGTGGTGGTACATGCCATTTGGAGCGAGAATGGATTCTTGAGTGCGCGGAATATCAACCCACTTTGGGGCTCTGGCATGATTGACTTCGCTGGGAGCTGTGTCGTGCATATCACGGGCGGTGCGACGGCGTTGATCGCCTCGAAGATCCTTGGTCCGAGGACTGGGAGATTCCACGATCTTCATGGTAATCTCTTGGCGAACCCGAAGGAAATGCCTGGACATTCCTTGGCCTTGCAATGTTTGGGAGTAAGTCGATTGCGTTTTTTGTTTATCGTGAAGCATTGATCCGTGTTTATACAAATCAGCTCAAATCTCTCTCGGTTCGCCAATCGTTCATCGTTCAATTTCTTATCATGTGACATGTCATGATGCAACCTAGACGTTAATACTTTGGTTTGGATGGTACGGCTTCAACTGTGGATCCATTCTAACCCTCACCATCGACAATCACTACAAGGTCATTTCTCATACGGCCATTAACCTTACTCTTTCGGGTGCTGCGGCATGTATCACGACACTTATTTCATCTTCCATTGCTGCCGAACGTTCCACGGGAGAAACCTCATATTATTTGCCGTATGCTTTAAATGGTTGTCTCAGTGGTCTGGTGGCGATCACTGCCGGGTGTGCGGTTGTGGAACACTGGGCAAGCATTGTGATTGGTCTGACTGCCGGGACTTTGTATTTGGTGTTTTCAAAGTTGTTAGTGAAATGGAAAATCGATGATGCCGTGGATGCTATTCCAGTGCATNTCAGTGGTCTGGTGGCGATCACTGCCGGATGTGCGGTTGTGGAACACTGGGCGGGCATTGTGATTGGTCTGACTGCCGGGACTTTGTATTTGGTGTTTTCAAAGTTGTTAGTGAGATGGAAAATCGATGATGCCGTGGATGCTATTCCAGTGCATGTGAGTGTGTGTAGTAGGATTGTGCATTTGGGGGAAGGAATTTCCTCTCTTTTGTGCAACGAGTTCGATTCGTCTTATGACATCTTTTTATGATTGAACCGTCACAACAGCTAATCAGTGGTATTTGGGGTTCCATAAGTGTCGGGTTATTTGCAGCACCAGATCTGGTGAGCACTGTGTACAAGTCAACCACTCATTTTGGCTGGTTTTACAGTTGGGGAATGGGGTCAGCGGATGCTACACTCTTGGCATGTCAGCTGGTGGGGATATTATTTGTTTTGGGCTGGGTTCTGTGCACCATGTTCCCATTTTTCTGGGCATTGCATTATTATGGATATCTACGTGCCGACGCACTCGAAGAGGTTATAGGATTAGATGTTGCGTACAGAGGAGGTATGTTAAATAATGAAAGGGAAGAACAAGACGAGGAGAGCAAGAAGAAAATGGAAGAGTATATTAAAGAATACGAGCACCGAAAGGCAGAAAAGGCTCATTTCCTTCAAATGCATGACAACCGATCAGGGAGCCTTTTCAGTCGCAGCCCCATTCAAGCAAGCAGTCTTCACAACGAAAGCCTTCATGGCAGCAGTTTCCATGGCAGGAAAGTTATCACTGTTAATTCATTGGACGCATCTAGAAATAGTCGAGCAAGTCTTCAGGACAGTCAAAGATCGAAAGAACGCAATGAAATGATGGGAGATGATACGATTGCACGAACCGGAGACGTTGAGAACTGGGTCGAAAATGCAAGAGTATGATTCGTTTGTCGTATCTGTCCAATGAGGGACAGATTTTTCTACAACTGTAACCCTGAGTTTGTGGCATACGGTGTAGATGAATATTGATATGAACGCCGACTGTGATTCCACGTACGAATGATGAGTGTCTAGTAGCATGTTCTTTGAATAATAGTGTGTAAACGAGATGACATTATTGTGTTGCGCATTCTGATTGTCAATTGTCTGAATACTCTGCATTCAGCATATTTCATGAAATCACTGGTGCCTTCTTAATAAACATAGAGTGTTGACATGGTACTAAAATTACTACCTAGTAGAGTAATAATTTATTGTTATTGTGTCAAAAGTACATAATTTTTTTGAGTATTGCATCCACACAGATGACGAAATTAGCGAGTTTCTGCTTTCAACCACAGCAGACTCAGCGGAGAGGATGAACACGGCCGCCAGCATCGGCGTAGGCAACACCAAAAGCCAAGAGCATCTCCCTCTATCGCTTTCTAGCAATAGAGAGAGGGAAACATATGGTATACCCGCACTGAGCATTCGGTAGTGGCGTGCACACCTTTCTCATTCTCGACCCTAGTCTTATGATTACGACGGCAAGCGCCGACAAGAAGTCGACAAATCGCAACAATCAATTGGAGGATCGCGAGAACGAGGAGAGGAGAAATGGGACGGTGCTGATGATAATATGATAAATGATATTGTATCGTATTCGGTTTGCATTTACGGTGAAAGTATGCGGTGGACAGTCAAAATTCAAAATATTCAATTTGAATTTGAACTCAAAAAATGATAGTAACCACATCAATATCGTCCTCCACAAACACAAAGCAACGGAAATGAGAATCGTACTAGGTTATTTTCTCACCGTTATCAATGAATCTTTGGCACTGCAAATAACGCGCCCATGGACGACCCAGCACTGGTGCAAAAGTGTGATTAAACCGGAGTGGCCATTCGCTTACTCGAAATTTAACGGCCAGGTTGAGGAGATGAAGGGACGAGTGTCGACGAATATGCAAGATGTCAGACATGAATGTGACGTGCGAGGCGTACAGTCAAAGTGCCACAAATGTGCAGATTTTGCATGTGGTCCCAATGGGAACAATAATCAGACGTGCCACTTTCAACTTCAGGGTGTGTCGTGGGACGATATGAGTGTGAACATACCCACTGTTACCGACGTTCCATGGAGCGTGAACGGCTCTCACCGCTATGATTTTGGAGGCTCGTCAACAACACACGTTTGCATGTACCTCTCGGGAAGCCCCCCATGCCAATCAAGTTTCGGAGAAGACTATTCGCATTGTGAGTTGAGATGCTGGGGGCATGGTCAATCCATGTCAGGTGAAAACAGCACCGCTGTCTATGTGACGGCAATGAAAGGTGAAGACCTAGATGGGAACTGGCCTAACCACAGAGTTGACAGTGTGAATGGAGTAAATTCTACTCCGTGGATGACGGCTTCTCCGACAATGGGTTGGAACTACCCGTTCTTTTCGGAAGGAAACGAGATTCCAAGTAATCCAGTTGGTAGAGAAAGATATTCCTTCAATCCCCAAGGCTTTGTCTTCACCATGGCCGGTTCTCCAAGCGGAGAAGAGGGGTTTTTGGATGGACAAGGATCTGATGCTAGGTGAATTGTTTCGTATCCTACTTTTGCAATCATTAAATCGCATCATTGCAAACAAAACTCACCTCTCAAGCACTCGTTTCGGTTCCAAGATTCCGTCATCCTGAAGGAGTTGCTGTTGACCATGATGGCTACGTATATGTTGCAGACACGGGCAACCACGCGATCCGTTTAATTTCCCCCAGTGGGAGAGTTAGCACCATTGCTGGAACTGGATTCCCGGGCAATGAAGACGGATTTGCTTCGGATGGAGCGCGATTCTCATCACCGACTGATATTGCTGTGTGGCGTGATTGGGCGTGGTGGCCGTATGAAAACCCGATCGATCCTGATTCATTCTTGTACCGAAATGGAAATGGAACACTGGTCCTTTTTGTTGCAGATACTGGTAATCATCGCATTAGAAAGATTTCGGGCGATATAGAAATCGACCCCACAAACGGAGAGAAAATATGGATTAATGTGAGAGTAGAGTGCTTTTCGGGTCGATGTGGAATGAATCCCGAACCTGGTTTTATCGACGGTGACAAAGAACAATCAAGATTTGACTCTCCATTAGGGCTAACTGTGAGCAATTCGGGGAATGTATTTGTTGCGGACACGAACAATAAATTTTTGCGGAAGATCGATAAGTTCGGAATTGTTACGACAGTTGCTAGATCAGAGAATGACTTCAATTACCCATCAGATGTGGCCCTCACATCGGAAGAAGATGCCTTAGTTGTCACCGATCGGCATGCTATCCATCTGATAAATTTAACTGATGTTTCTGTGACAACGTTGGCTGGTGGAAACGTTGAGGGTGACAGAGACGGAGATGGTTCCGAATCGACATTGAACAATCCAACTTCTATAACGGTAACAGGAGATGGAGTCTTTTATGTTGCAGACTCGTCTTCATGTCGAATCCGTCGGTTTAGCAGTATGTTGACATTTTCTCCACAAATTTCGTGCAATAATTCTATGGCATCTGTCATGAGACCGAATGGTTGTTCATCCTACAATTCCCCGATTGATGAGCGCGGTCTCACTTCATCTGCTGTCGAGGGGAACATTCACTTCAATTACCAATTTAGGGACAGACATGACATTGATTTGGGTGAAGACAGTATCGGCAGATCAATTAAAAGTTGTATTGGTTCTCCTCCAAGAAGTCAACTCGATAAGAGGCGTTGGAATGAATTCATTTCATCCGATCGATTTACATACAACCTCGTTGTCGATGAAAACAGCACTCACATAAGGGAAGATCCCAATGATGGAACAAGAATAACGGTTCGGTGCAGTGCAATCTGCTCTGATGGTGTCGTCAATTTTGTGACGACCGATAGTACAGTTATTGGCTCAACAAAATTCTACACAGAGGAGACTTCGCTTTGCTCCGCCGCACAGCATGAAGGATTTGTAGATGAAACCGGTATGTTTGAAATTACAATTATGTCGGAAACCCAGATAAATTGGGGCAACAATGAATCACGTCAATACTTCACCGTCTCGAAAACGACACAAAATATGCGGCTTCAAACGATCGCAGGAGCACCTGCCAGTCAGCAACAGCAATCATGTGGATATCGAGACTCCTTTCCTCCACAAAATAGCAAGGTGAGATCCCAGATGCAGCCTGTCGTACTACTTCATTCATCTTCACTCCAGATTACTTTTCATTTGAACAGTTCAATCGCCCTTCAGGACTAGGCGCATATGTTAACATGTCCCTGGACGATGAGTCACACATGTTGTATATATCTGACAGAGTTAACAATATCATAAGAGGGATGAGTGCAACATGCAGTTTCAAATGTGAAAACAATGGACGATGCATCGGTCCGGACCAGTGTCAGTGCTTACCGGGATGGTCCGGGATAGATTGCACCAAACCTTTGTGTCAAGAGTCATGTGGACCGCGTGAACTCTGCGTTGCTCCCGACACATGCCATTGCATCCCTGGATACGAAGGAGTCGATTGCTTTCAGGCGAAATGCGCACAAAAATGCGTAAATGGTCTTTGCTCAGCCCCCGACGTTTGCGCATGTGATCCTGGATGGTTCGATCAAAATTGTGTGAGTTTCATCACTGAGTTCCTCCTCTTAATAATGAATCGTAAATACTTACTCCGCAGCTAGACGACACCTGTGTGCGAGCAAACTTGTGGAAATCGAGGTAAGTTCGAATGGCGCTTGAGAAATAAACTTCATGGTGTGACCTCACGTCGATTTATGATTTATTCCCACCCATAGGTGATTGCACTGGTCCGAACTTGTGCACTTGCTCGAAAGGATATTCTGGATTTGATTGCAGAATTCCTGTATGCGAGCAAAGTTGTTTCAACGGAGGACGATGTGTGGCGCCTAACTCTTGCCAATGCCCACCGGGTTTCAGCGGATATGACTGTGGCATGCCTGTATGCCATCAGGGATTTTTTGTGCCGGTTCATGATTTACCTGAGTGGACGAATGACTCAACAACAAAAAGTCACTGGCTCGAATATCAACCCTGTAATTTCACCTCCTGGTGTGAAGAAACTGGTGGATTCGATTGCGCGCAGTCAGACAGAACGTTTACTCCCTCAATTCCTCGTTTCGGGTCGAATGAGAGGTACGAGGAGATGAACGGTAATCATGATGCCTTATCAGACTTGACTAATCATATTAGTATTCCCTCATCTAGGTACTCAACGTACTCAACTGGTTCGCGGCTGCGCATGAATTGCTTTATGATCGAGTTGCACATGGATGCTATTTCACACTTCCAATACTTGTCGTCTATGGATAACAGTACGACGCCCAACTTTCGGTACTCGCCTACTTTGCCATATAGTTGGAACTCAACAAATAGACTTCCATGGAATGCGTATGAAATCCCGGAACCACATCTCACCCCTTCATATAAACACCGAATTGATCGGCAANTTTTGTCTCTTCTATGATGTTGCTTATATGACCAATTCAACATATGACAGATGTGAACGAGGATGGTCTGGTTTTGATTGCTCAGTAGCTATCTGCGCACAAGATTGCAACCACGGGAAATGCGTGGCACCCGACACGTGTAAATGTGATCAGTGGGATAGTAAGTGGAGGGACAATCGAGTCGGAGGGGGCGTTCCACTATTTAAAAAGGCGAATGGAGATCCTCAAATGACTGGTTACACTGGGTACGACTGCAACACACCCATCTGCGTCCAAGCTGAGAAATTTAGACTTCATGCCAATCAGAGCGCACCGATTAAAGGAGAGGTTCGTCATCTTTCAAGCAAAAATAATATGGTCACACTGAATAATATTCGAAGCGAGGAAACGGGTTGTGGGTGGGACATCCTCGATACTGGATGCTGTTTTGAAGCCAGGGATGAATATAACTGCTTTCGTTGTGACAATCTATTAGTCTCGGCTCATAATACTACTTGTGCGCAAGGGGCATTGAAAAATTGGACATTTCGTGATGCGTCTAAGGTGCCAGTGTCATTTAGACTTGGCGGAGATATTCTGATATGTGGTCAAACTTTCGATTCCGAATGGATACATGACTCTACGCGTAGTAGTCCGATCACGATATCTAAGAGATTTCTTTGCAATGTTTGGCAATGGACCCAAGGAGATTTTGTCGACGACGCAGGCATGTCCGACGAGTCAGGAGTTGGTTCCGATGTTGGTTTGAAATCAGGGCGACATACAAGAGTTAATTTCATAAATTACTACTCAAATGGTCATTCCAGCAAATGGAACAAGGGTCTAGAGATTCAGGGTGAGGGAGCATACGAATGCTGGAACGAAGGGAGTTGCGTTGCGCCCGATAGGTGCTCGTGCAAAGATGGATATGGCGGCTTTGATTGTGCCACTCCTCTTTGTAGACACAGAAAAAACTCAAGTGAATCAGTAGGTTGCGTGAATGGAGCTTGCGTGGCCAAGGATAAGTGTCAATGTTTCCAGCAGGAGTCAGTGTTGTGGAAGGTGCACCCGAAAGAAGAGAGAGGGCTTACTGGCTGGACTGGTGCTGACTGTAGCATGCCCATCTGCGTGCAGGGATATTACGATCATATCTGCAACGTATCCACAACGTCAGAGAACGAAGGCTGCTTTCGCTGCGCGAACGGTGGAATCTGCATCAAACCAGATCTGGTAAGTGCTTGCGAATGTACCACCTTGGATTGAATCCTTTATTTACCAGTCCTTGCGATAGTGTCAATGCGCAGACGGGTGGAGCGGCTACGATTGCCGCTCTCCGGTATGTAAAATAGAAGCAACTGCACTGGTAAGAGCACAACTCAATACAAACGACGAAAAAAAGATACGACTGTTTGAAGACGATCCATGCGGAATGAACAGTTTCAGCAATTTCGGCGATATGAGTGAGTGGACGTCGATATATATCATTGCATTTAGTTAGCGCTCATTCACGTCTGTCAACGTTGTTCGCAATTGTCAAGGGCCACGAGGAGAATGCTCACTTCCAAATCAGGTATGGATATTATGCAAAAATCATTTTGAATGAACGTACCAATCAACTCTCCCTGTTCCTATCACAAAAAGTGTACGTGCAGGTGTCATGGATCATTTAATGCCGAACTATGCAAAAAGTTAGGAGGCAAACACTGCCAGACCCCATTTCATGATCCTCTCCATCGCTATCGAAACGTCCTTGCTCCAAATCAAGTTTTTGGAACAAGTGACTGTTTTTCAGGTTATGAAGGTATTGCAAATGGAATCGATGGGTACTCTTCTTGTCACCTCCTTATATATGAGCCTGGTTTTGGTATAAGGTATTCGCGAGCTATCATTTCACTCTCAACTCTGGCTGTCATCAGTATGTGTTTACTTGCACCAAGAGTCAAGTTTTGGTTCAAAAGATGGAATCGAACGAGGAGACAGCAAATGCACTCTATCGGCGCGCAAAAGACGAATATGCTAAACGCTTTCGAGTATCCTAAGAAGGATGTCACTAAAGAAACGTGAAACAATAAATCTAGAGGGCGTAACTAGTACCCACGGACACACCGATAAACAATAGGTACTCGATTGCTGATTTCCAACGCGAGTTAGTTTAAATGCTGAAGCGAATTTTAGGGAGCTTCGTACAGTTCTTCAAGAAGACACCGCACATCGTTCCTCATATCTACACTTATATGCAACAAACGAGGCGGGTCTGAAACCGTTGGTGATTGATAAGCTAGAATTCGTCGGCAACAAGATTCAAACAAGGTGCGATGTTCAGAGACCAGCGCCATCATGGTGGGAGCCTTGGAAGAGGACGTGCATTCCTGTTCGAGAGACAGAAGAATCATTTTGAAAACGTGGATGCATGCGCCAACAACTTCATTCAACGCGCCTACAAAATTGTTGGATCGGATATTAGAAGTCTCACATCTCTGTTCGATATTCTGCGCGAAATCAAGCGTGCAATTGAGAATCGAAGTCATGCAACCTATTGCGGATTGTGACCAGCGAGATGGCTCGTCTGTCCCCGACTCCAGTCTCATTTGCATCCTGAGCAGTCGAAGTCCTTCCTTTTTTCTTGTCAAAATTGTAAGAAACTGAATACAGCAAAGGCACAAGCGTAAGCACTGCTCAGCATCATGCACACGGGAAACATCAGACGAAGTAAGGGACGAAAGGAAAGGTACGATGTATTCCTCAATGCAATCAAGAAGAGCAGCAACGACACGTTTTGCAAGGGATGACTTATTTTCTCGACGTGACATGTGGTAGAGGCTATTGTGCACTGAAAGTGAACATGATACGACATGGGTGAATAATCGAAGAATTTTGCTTTTGATGAGAATTGCTAAAAACCCATGAACCTTCTCGTTCTCTTGGAGGTCTCGTGCTGGTTTAGATGTAGACTTGGCGTGGGAGGACTTGTTGCCGTTGTGGCCAATTTTTTCCACATCTCCTGCTTTTTGTGAGACAGTGCAACATGGATTACCTTTTACCAGTCGAGTTGAATGCTTGCGTCCACTCCCTAGAGAATGACCAGCACAACTGGGTTCACTCTTCTCCCACGGAGTGAAGAAATCTCCAATCGAGTAAGCATCTGAAGATTGCGATGGCGATTTTAGTAGCGCTTCGAACCAATAATTCCACAAAGAGGGAGTTCTATTTCCATGATCATTTATTTCTCGGTCATCCGGATCCGCATCGGACATGAGTGTTGAAACTAACTCTATTGCCTTAAGTTGCACCAACTCAGCCAGAAATTTTTGCTCGGACTCAACATCAAAAGACTCGATTCCCGTTTTGTCATGTTTTGAATGATGAATCAAGTTCCCTTTCATCAACCCCACTATCAATTCAAAGAAGATATTGTGATGTTCATTCATTGATATCGGATCCCAACCATTCGATTGTTGAAATGTTCTTGATTTATAGTCTGTGGTCGGCACCACTGCAAACTGAAAAGCAATATTACATCTGTCACTTCTTTTTATAGGAAACAACCCTTCGATGCGAGAATGCGGGACAGTTTCATCTGAGTCTATTCTGTCCCAACCCTCGGCGCTGGATCCGTTCACGTCATCTCCGAAAGTGCGTCCACATCGTTCAATCGACTGTCGCGATTGATACAACCGCCATCGCAAATCATCGCGTGCCTTGTCGCTCAAGAGAAGTATGTCGTGAAGGACATACAAGAGATAGATGACAGCGTTCCAAGAGAATGTTGCATGAGTAACCAATTTTGAGTGAGATCCCTCGTTTTTGTGAGCTAATAATACCATCCGCTGATATTCAAAGTTGTTCACCGCGGACGAAGTCGGATTTGAATCATTATCCAACACTATTACCGGATGATCGTCTACTCCATCCACTGGAGTAATACTATCACGTTTGATGTCAACAAAGTTGAATAGCGAATTAAATTTCACCAACAGAATATGACACAATCCCGAAACCGACAAGTTGCCACTCGCTGAAGTACAAACAAGACCACCTTCCGGGACTTCAACCATTTGGTATAGAACTGACTTAACAAATGCACGTATCTCCCTTTGAATGCGATGATCCTGATGCACTGTATGTTGTGATTTGTCATCTTTCTCTTCTTTGGGTTGCAGCTTTTGTCGCGTTTGTACCCGGTCAATTTTTCGATTGATGGAAGCCGCCACCGATTCAGTTGAATCATCCACCAGCAATGATGAAACCAAGGCATCATGTTCATTCCCTGCGATAGAATGGCATCCCATCTCATCTCGACAAAGTATTAGCCGAGCAATTCGTTGCCGAACAGAATCACCTGCACCTGTCGAGTATGTAATTCCAACACTGCCATTTGAGGTTGCATCACCAGCACGAGCTGTGTTCCCAATCTTGTGATATTTCCTTTTAGCATGCAGACTACTCCCATCCTCAGCATCATCTTCTAAATTACTAGTGGTAACTCTTCCGCCATTGGTGGTATCATGATCGTCATTGGAAATGTTGGGTGTGACCTTACCCATTTCTACATCGTCGACAGTGGAATTGCCTACTCCTTCATCGGCGGCTCCACTCTTGCTGGACACAAAGTAGTGATCATTCCACACGTTGTGATTGTTGCCACTGCTATCACCACCACTCCCATTCAATTTACTGCCATGAAGACTATTATTTCCACATTCCAACTCTACCACTCGTTTCTTCTGTCGCATCCAACTTCCCTTGTACTTCTCAGCCTCCATTCGAGTCCGACGCAATTCCTCCTCCATGAGATGTATGCGTTTTTGTGCCAAATTTTCAGCCTCCTGCATCCGGTGGATTGATTCGGCTTGACAGGTGGCCGATATGGCCTCGAGTTCAAATATTTGATCATTTTTGACTTCGAGTTGGTTTTGTAGCTCTTGAATCTTTGGTGGGATGGATCAGATTTGGTTTGGATTACAGTATATTAATAAAAGAATAATGAGAGGGCAACAAAACGATACTACTGCATCATTTTTTCACCTGTCTGCGCAGTGCCTCGACATCTTTATTGGCAGCATTATTGGATGTTGATTCCTTAGCCGCCAATGCTGCCCCCATCGTTCCCAATTGATTATTTTGGTAGACGGCATTCATTCCATCATCATTTATTTGCCGACGATGAGATAAATTATAGATCGAAGTAGCATTGCCATTGATTTTCCCATCGCCCAACGAGAATGAAGATTGAAAATGATGTCCGACGGCCTCCGTCGTCGGAGTAGTCTGTTTGGTGTGGCGGCTACTAGAAGTTGAGGTTGAGACGGAATTCGAAGCAAGGACAGGAGGAGAAGGAGCTATTGCTAATGCAGAAGAAGTTGTTGTTACAGATGACGAGATTAAATGTAATGGAATTGCAGACCAATCGATTTCATCTTCTTCGAATTCGTCGTCGTTCGATGCCATTGCGAGGTGGGGGCTTGGGCTGGCATGGGTGGTTTTGTTGGTGGAGTTGATTTTGTGGAGCTGCGCCGAGTCGCGAGTCGTCGAAAGGTGATTGATTGGCGATTGTTCATTATGTGGAACTCATATCTAACATCGCCAAATTATGGAATGGTGGCCTCCCGCTCACTCACGCACAGGATAGATTCGTGCCTCTTCCTGCCAGTGGTTGCTCCACTAATATCAAATAGGGAAAAACACTAGAATACCCTCATTTTCGCAATGGGCGATCGGACGTATCGGGTTTCAAAATCGACTTTTTCAAATACCCCCAATTTTT
>JALLAX010000082.1:0-18486 GCA_036939555.1 Discostella stelligeroides
TATCTCAAAAAAATCTGCCATCTACTCGGTATATTGCACTACTACTGCCCCCCCCCCCCCCCCCCCCCCTCTCTCCCTACCATGATGTATTCAATTTCCAAGTAAAGCAGTGCCATAGACTCTAGACTGCCACCATGGTTTTTACCTCCCCCATCATTTGATGCCTTCGTCAACGCTATTCACACCGACGACGTTGACGCTGCTGTTATGAATACTACTGCCACTATTATTCCCCTTCTGATCCTTCCATCCGCCCTCATTCTTTTCATTATTCATCTCAACAACTTTCTTCTCGCTAGTACTTCCATCTTCATTACGTACACGACGACGAATACTGTCGCTCTCACTAGTACCATCGCTACTACTACCACTATCGTCATCACCATCATCCTCTCCACCACCACCCTGCTGCTGCTGTTCCCCAAACGACGTTTTCCATCGTCGTCCATGACTCGTTTTTTTCCAAATATAATAAAACTCGATAATTTCTTTCGTACTTTTGGATGTCACGTAATGTTTGTGTATGGTATGAAAATTCTTCCCGTGCAAGGCCAACGCTCCCTCGAAGAGTGCAATCTCGTAGGGATTCCATTTTTCAACGACCGTTGGACGACGTAATGGCGAGGTTAGATATCCCACGGCGGTGATTTGTTCGATGGGATATCGTCCCATGGCCGGATCGTATCCGAAGGAGCCCAAATGTACGGGTGGGAGTAGGATGGACGAGGCGAGGGAGATGTAATCTTCGGCGATTTGATGAGTTCTCCAGCGAGGAATTGGTGGCCTTGTAGTAGTAGTAGTATTCGACTCTAAAGCAGAGGCATTATTATTGGAAGTCATGGTTGGCACAACCCCTCCTCTCAAGCCTAGATTTTCGCGTGCCGACCACACTGCAGTCTTGTGATACTGAAGCGCGCTGTGTAAAGCGTGGGATGATGATGACCTTGGATTTGTACTGGAGTTGCTTGCATCGTTGTTGTTGTTACTACTACTACTACAACTACTACTATTACTACTACTAACACCACCTCGGAGTGCTTCGTCTTCATCGTCGTTGACCATTGTTAGTAGTATCGGTTGATCGCTTTTTGTACTGCTCAATGTGCCGTCATGGTCATTGTCGGCATTATCAATACTAGGCTGCTGCTGTTCCCCCCCAGCGGCACTGCTGCCTAGTTCGTTGCCAGGGACGTCGCCGTCAGCATATTCGTGGACATCATTGCCGTCATTGTCATTGGTTGCATTAGCAGTTGAATTTGAATTTGCCGCTAGCCTGCGACGTTTATTGACGGGCAAACCGGACGACATCATGATGTTTCGTTCATCTGTTGTTGACTTCTATTACTACCTTTACTTCTCTCTTGTGACTCTCTCTCAAGGTATCGTACCATACCTCACTATGGTATCTACTAATACGATACTACATTACTGCTTACATCACTGCCAAAGGAAAGCAGAATGCTGGCATTTCACTTACTCCAGCAGAGGCCGACCTGCTTGATGTCATAAAGAATCCCAAATCCCAAGTATGGCTACAACCTTGATGCTTGGGATGGCTATCTGCTTGCGCATGAATGGGTGCTGAATGCTGCTGTTAAAGCCTTTGAGGGAAAAGACAAGAAGTTGGTTGTTCTTGCTGGTGACTCCTACAGCTCCTGGTATGCTGATATTACTGCTGCTGGGCATTACGAGGGCGATGGTGGGCTTTAAGCCGGTACCTTACCGTTGTTGCGCAACAAAGTGCAGTTCCTGGTGTCACTTCACCAGGCTTTGACCTCTGGCTTGCTGCACTTCCACCTGTTCAAGTAGCAGGGTTATTCAAATCCTTGATCAATGACATCGAATGGGCAGATACATCAAAGTGCGGCTATGCGCTGCTCACTGTTGCCCCTGCCAAGGTGAAGGCTTACTGGATCTTTGTGAGTGACATGCCAAAGAAGACATACTTTGGCATTTGGCAATTGCTTATACTGCAAAAGTGCCCTTCAGTTTGGCTCAGGATGCAGGACTGATGATGAAAACGTGTTTTAAAAGAGGTTGAGCATGTTTAGCTCTTTTGTAATGTAAACCGAGTGAAAATTGGAATTTGATGGATAATTATTACTAATTATTTAGTTGTATCTGTTGCAATGAAATAAAATGATAGGAGTAAAGGTAGAATGTAGTTACGCTGCTCTCAAAGTTGAACTGGTCACATGGCGTCATTGTGTAAAGAACTCCATTGTCGAAGTCAATTAGGCAATGATGTCACACTACACAGCCTGTTGCTTTGCTTCTTTGGACATTATTGCCGTCCCTATCTGCCACTCTGGGGTGCTGTCGTTTCCTCAAGTACAGACTCTAGGCTGCCATGCTTTGACAAGTAGTGTTTCCATTATTGACAGATGATTTTAACATTTATCTATTCATTCATACTATCCAGCAGGTAATACACTAGATAGCCTGCTTTCTTGGTGCTTACACGTGCATGATCTTTGTTTGGTTGTGTAGAGTGTAGAATGAATCATATCTTCGTCAATTTCCATCCACACACAGACCTTTTGTCTTCGTTTTAGATTTAGACCCCCTAATAAAACAATTAGAATCGTCAATTTTTTCACAGCATGCAAAGTTTCTTTAGTTGAGGGAGGGGACTACTGGACCTACGGCTAATCATGACTTTACCATATTCATTCCCTTCATCTCCGCAATGGAGGCAAACTCTCCTACACATCACATGCTTCTCTTCACACTAGTATGCAGTAATGTATATACAAACATTTTCCGAAAACGTCTTTGAGTGATGACAATGATGATAAAGTCCGAAGGGATCAATACTGTTGTCGATGCCATTGACGATGTTCTTTGCGAAATAGGCACATTGCATTGTGGGCACAACTTTTGATTATGTTCGAAGAGCCCAGGTGTCATCAATTTGTCGCCAGTTTTGCCTTTCAATATCTTGATACCATTGCGACCTATCCCTCCACTCAATTAATGATGTGATGCAAATACATTTAAACCAGCAAATGAAGTCAGGGTACCACCGTCAAACATCAAAGGAGACTGTCCCTGTGTTGCTTTCTTGAAGGAAGTGCAGAGCATGTACATTTTTTGAGCAAATTCAGGAGAAGTCGAAAACCATGCACACTCTCCTCGGATGAACCAATGATACAGTTGAGAGAATATAATGAGTCTCATCCTTCCTTTGCATTTCCTTCCGACGGCACTGCACCTACTTCGCTATCAAGATGGCCTCCACTACCATGGGCAACATTCATCATAGGCCAACCACTGCCCTCCGTTTGCATATTCTCCCACTCGACAGTTGGATCGAACAAATGCGCAAAGTCCATTTCCATTTCTTCTAACGTTAACACCGTCTCACCCTGTTCATCCAAGAGACCTCCGCCACCTCCTACTTCAGAAGTCACATCAAGGTTGGCCCACGACATGTATGGGTCAGTGGGCAATGTTGGATTGCTGCTGAGATTAGTAGCACTCCCATAGTGAGAACGCAGATTGCCCGTGGACGACGACGAGACAGGATTGCCCAGTGCAGGTGGAGGAGGGAGTGCCGCGGCGTGGGCGACCGGCGTCCCGAATTTATCCGCCACCATGCCTGCCGCGGCCAAGGCCCGAGCTTGCCGATCTCTGTCAAGAGCATCTTGCTGAATTAACATGCGCTGCTGATCGGAGGTGTATGATGAGCCACCACTTGAATGATGCCGATGATGATGCAATGCATGCGTGCCATTATTCGCAATGATGCCCCCACTGGAAGAGAGGAGTACGCCGAGACCGGTGGGGGGAGGACCGCTTCCCTCTTGATTGCTTCGAAAACTGGTATGATACGTCATCGTTGTGCTAGTCAGTGGTTTGTTGATTGGACCGTCCAACGAAATTGTCGGAGGACTTCCTCCTCTCCCCCTAACATTCAGATTTGATAACAATGGAGTCATACCCGTTGACCTACCTCCCGGTTGGGAATTCAACGATCCACTGCGCTCTCTGCCTCCCCCGCTGCTGGGACCCAACCTAGGACTATTGGTCGCGGACTGCATGCTCTTTTGCTTTGATCGTTTCATCTGCAAACATAGATCGGGCTTGTCGCGATGGAACCATTCGTGGCGGTAGGCACCAGCGTCCGGTCCCTTGGTAATCCGACGAAAGCCATAGAGGTTGAGCTGTCTCTGGAAGGATGTAAGCTGAACCGATGGAGCAAGGATGTAAGCTCACTAGTGCAATGCAGAAATAGCAGAAATATTCCCTTGAACCGCAGAAAAGTCAAATTGTTCATTCAATCCTCACCTTCGTATGCCTGAAATACAGCGGCAAAACACTCCCCACGAATCGATCATTATCCCTAACGACGAAGGCATCCCCCCGGGGTAACCAACTGACAATGGATGTCTCCTCCTTGTTCAACATATCCATCAACTTACGTGGGAAGGGATTGGAATGTCCTCGTTTCCCAGCCGCCGATGATGACGAGGATGTAACATGTGGGGTATTGTGGGGTGTGGAGGACATACTCGATGATCGTTTCCGTCCGCTACTAGTGCGCTCTTTTGATCTGGATTCATGCACGGAGGCAATGGAGCTTGGCGAACCAAGCGAGGCCAAAGCCGGAGAGGATAAATCTGGTACACCACTACCTCCACCGCTCCTTGTCCTGGGAGAATCTCCAACGCTGCTGGTGCCACCACTACCAAAACATCCCACAATAAAATCATTCTCATCCAAAGGGCTTGATCCAGTTTTTTGGTTGTTGCCACCACTGTCTCCAGCAGCATCATCGTCTTCGTTGTCTTCGTAGTCATCATCCTGTTCCATAAAGTACAACAACGCACTACCATCCATCGATTCGCTCGTTCCAGGAACCATCGGAGGAGGAGAAGACCAATTGGGTACTGCAGTGACTACTGCGGCTGTTTGACGGGATGGCACATCACTCTTCCTACTTCCACCTACCCCATGTTGCCGCTGTTGCCGATGATCCAATTGTTCCAACGGATTAGCCACACCCATGGTACTAACCACCGAATGAGTGATGCCCCTACGAATACTGCTCCGCAACCCCACCATCCCAGATGAAGAAGAATCATTAGCAGCATCTTGTGCTGCTGCAGCCTTGGTAAAATTATCACGGAGCTCTTCGACTAATGGCAATGACGGTAACAGCGACGCGGATGGAGCACTTGCACTCCCATCCCCTACTATACCACTACCGCCTCTCCCACCCGCAACTCCAAATCCCCCCACAGTCGTCATCCTCTTCTTCCCCTCCAACTCCTCCTTCTTCGCCTTGTTTTTTTGCGCCGCATCCCGAAATCCCGCCAAATACATTTGGCGCAACTCCTCTCGTTTCTCTTGGGGGAAATTCGATAGGGAGGGTAGGCTAATGTTGCTTTCACTCCCGGCGACACTGGGTGTGAGTGGAGAGGCGAGAATGGAATTATTATTCTCATCGTCATGGTTTCCCTCCTCTAGGATAACTCCCACCCCTCCCCCTTTGATACCAGTGCGGTGGATGATGTGTTTGGGAATGCTACTACTAGCCTCGGCATGTGAATCATTGATGAGAGGCGTGGCAACATCCCCACCACCATGACTGCCATCCAATGAGGCCGATTGCGGTAGGGGTGACGAAGATGACAATGGTGAAAGCATTGCATCGGTAGTACGGTCGTTCGGTGTCGTCATCATCGTATCCCCCCCCTGCGATTGTTTCACATGGTTGTTGTATCCCTCTCGTAGTTCATATTCCACATTATAATCATCTTCATCATTATTACCACCACCACCACCACCACCATTACAGCTTCCATCTCCTATACTTTCCATGGATGAACGACGATCCATTAGTACTGTAGAAGGAGCATCGCCACCAGCAGCATCACTCCCATTACCTCCAGCATTGCCAGTGACATGACTATTTTCATCCTGTATCAATAGGGAAATACCCGATAATTCGGACATGACTGTAGCCTGAGAGGCGGAACGAAAGAATGGATTAATTTTCTTCTCACTACTACTACCACTACCATCACCATTGTCTCCGTTGGCATTGTTGGATGGTGATGAAGAAGAATTAGCAGTAGTAGTAGTAGTATCAGCAGCAGCAGCAAGCATCGAGGCAACAAAATTTTGGGAAGGGGATGGATTCATAGTGCTTCCCCCAGTGGCACTATTCTCCATTATCATCATGGAAGTGTTGTCAATGTGGTGGTGGTGGTGGTGGCGAGAGTAATTGTTGGAAGCGTCTGAATACAATTCTTCTTGGTGATTGTCTCCTTCCACTTGTTTCACACTATCTGACTCTTGGGAATTAGATGGCAGTGATGTGCTTTCATTGTTTTTGATTTTGGCATTGTCTGGACTAGTAACATTAGCCAAAGTAGTTTCATGATTGCTGATGTTGACATTGTTGTGTTGAATGTAGTTGTTATTATTGTTGTTGTTGTTACTGTCCATGTCCATGGCCGAGGACGAATTGCAAGACAAAGCAGCGGGCTCCATAGTCTCTGCCTTTGGCAATACCAATTGATTTGATGGCATAGGTGGTTGCTGTTGCTCCTGCTGCTGTAGCTGCGATGACGACGACGACGACGAGTCAACGTCACCGTCGCCATTACCATTATTATGGTCGCTGTCGTCCATCATGGCTGCCGCAGCCCCCGCCGTGTCCGTCAAGATGGAATCGCCGTTTCCGTTTCCGTTGCCGCCACTTTTAGTGTTGTTGTTGTTGTTGTTGTTGTTGTTGTTGTTGCTGCTATCAGCTTCCATTGAGTTCAAATCCATGCTCGTCTCCATCTGCTGGATAGCGGCTTGCGGAGCATCTGCTCTCTCCGAAATTGACGACGAGCGGAGACTTCTCGTTATCATGATACCTCTATCTAGTCAGAGTGAGAAGAAAGAGGGTAGATATTATGGTGTAGTGGGAAGTAGTATCAAAAAATGGATATAGTAGATATTATTAGAGTGGGAGGTGGAGGAGGGGGATTATTTGTCAGCGATTGATTATCATTGTTCCTCGTTCCTTTTTATTTCGTTTCACCCATTCCATCTCTCTCTCAGAAAAAAGCAATGACATCACGTGCTTCAATCTCCATGCACTTTTTTGCTTAGATAATAATAAAATCATCTTCCCTCTGCTTCTCTCGTGTTTCGTCACAGAAGAATAAAAATGCAGACCAGCCCAACATCGTGTTTAAGCACTTTTTCTTCTTCCTCTTCTTGTGACAATCACAGTACTTAACACCTTCTTGATTTATGTATGACGAGAAACTACAAACTACGTTAATGATGCTGATGTGGAGCAAGCAGCTGCTCGACGCACGATAGGTACGATACTCTGGAGAGGAGGAGCCAGGCAGACGGAACAACTTTCGAGAACCTAAACATCGTATTCTTCGACAATATTATCTGAACAAGATGGACAGGCAAAGGTAAAAAATTATGTGTAATAGAATATAAGCTACCAGAACAGTTTAAACATGTTGCGCAAACAACCTCTTCACATTATACATCATGACACATGTTCCAATATTTCATTTTAACTTTGTGTGGTCAGCCACTAATTAATGAAATCATCCTCTGTACCAAAGATAGCATTAATTATCCTCCCCATCCGGCATACACATACATCAATCCTATATCCTTCATGCATTACAAGTTCCCAGATATTCCAGTCTTGCGCGAGCCCAAAAGAAGCATTTCCCATGGAAATGTTCTCCCGAATTCCATGGACAAGGAGAAGCTTCGAAACAGCAGCATATACTATTCCGTTCATATAATCTCCCCATGAGAGGACACTTACTTTTTACTACCCGTCCTATCCTCTTAAACATTGCAGCAACACGAATACTTCTCCCTATCATGCGTCTCTGGACTCATCACACCCGAACTAACCTCACTCACAAACGAAAAGTAAGAGTATACTACCAACAATCTCCATGTTAACATTACGGCAAGGAGGGTAATCACTCCAGCCTTCTCGCTCTCCTGATCCGGCTCGCTCACCGAACTCCAATCGAACATGACCGCGGCGGCAATGAGCAGGGCAATGGCGACCAATTCCCAAATCATGGCAAGGATAACCGCACACCGATGGTATGTAATGGCACCAAAAAGGACAAGGAAGTAAAAGGCAATGGACACGGAGTAAATGATACAGCCGGTGGTGGTGAAGGGTACGTCGAGGAGGGTAATACTGATAATGCCGAAGATGTTTAAACACATGGCGAGGAGAGAGAAGAGAATGACGGCCTTTCGACTGTCGCAGCAGCAGAGGACACGATGACCTTGCTTCTGTTGCTTGATGCCACGTTCCGTGGCGAGGAGGGGGGTGGGATCGACCATGGTTGCGCAGTTCTGATATATCAATTTTTATTACGCTGGCTTTTGATGTCTCTGTCGACTGTCGAGGAGTGAAAAAATACGAATCTTCGACGATGCGCTGTTGCGACATAATGATCAGAAAGGGTTACTGAAATAACTATTTCCTTTTTGTGGCAAGTTTACTGCTAGAATAATAATATTATCTTGAAAATGAGAGAAATAATCAGTCATTCACTTAAAAAGAAGACTCTCAGTCGGGAGGAAGACAGACGGTGACATCCTCTAGATATTATTATCATCATGCATCAACAAAAAAACCAAAACCAAAAACCAAAGAACTCTTTGCTCTTTGCAGAGATAGGAAAATTGAACCCAACAGAAGATGACAACGCCGAAATTCTTGACACTCACTTTATTTTTGACATTCACTCCAAAGCTCTCATCTTAATAACCTTTCGGAACGGAGGACACTCTCTTCCTTGATGCAAAATACAACATCATCCACATATATATATATATATCTAGTTGATAGTTGATGACCCCCAAAAGGATCGGATTCTATTTGTACACCTTCTTTCATGTGAATATCTTCTCTCTTGTGACTCCATGAAGCTCTCCCCAATTCAAACATTGCAACAGCACGAATACTTCTCACGATCATGCGTCTCCGCTGACATGACTCCCGATCGAACCTCTATAACGAACATCCCCAATGAATATATAACCAATATTCTCCATGCCAAAATCCCCGCAATTATCACTATCATGGCTATTTTCTCTGTACGATCCAGAGCATCGTTCACCGAATTCCAATCAAACATGGCCGTGGTGATAACAACCAATGCAATGGCAATAATTTCCCACAAGAGGGAGAGCAGTACCGCGTACTGACGGTAATGAACGGCACCATGGAGGACTAGAAAATAAAAGACCATTGAAACCGAATACAATATGCATGTAACACTACTAAATGGTACATTCTCCCACGCTGTAATGCTAACCAGCCCAAGGAAGTTTGTTACAAACTGAATGACGGTGAAGAGTAGTACGGCGCGGCGGGTGTCGCAGCAGAAGAGGACTCGATGGCCTCGTTTTTCCTTCTCCTTTTCTGCAGCAGCAGTGGCGGAAGAAAAACTAGCGTAATCATTGTGTTTTTGTTGTGGTTCTGGTTGTTGCTGCACTTCTTCGCTGCGATTGTGGTTGTCTTCCTCAGTCTCAGTGTCAGTGAGAAGTGGAGTTGGATTGATAACATCAACCATGTTGTCGTGTGCGATGACGATTACGGGTATGAGCTATCTTCCTCTTAATGAGGATACGCTCCGACACTCGGGTTGCTATTATGTCAATCATCTTCCCTTCCTTATTCTTTCTGTCCTCATCATTACCATCATCATTGTCTTCATCTCTCAATTCTCCGAGATAGAGATTCGTTTTCGAGGGGGAATTTCGGTCCTCGCTGACGATCGGACACAGCTCGCAAAAGGGGCTCCTTGTTCCAACAAGAAAAAAGAAAAATGTCTCAGTCTCACAGCTCAAGACTCAAGAAGCTGAAATATTTTGAGGGTTGTTATTGTAGACAATATCATCCTTAGATGCACTTAAGTGCAAATATTATTATTGATGGCAACTTCAGACATTTTGCTTGGTTATGCCTCAGCAAAACTTGATGCTGCATTGGCAAGTTCATGATGTGTTGTGTAATTTTTGACAAGATGGTTACTGATTTCCTCTTTTGTGTGCACCAAAGTGGTCTGTTTTTGTTACCACATTGGAAACATCATTTGCAGGCCCATTAGTGTGAGTTCATACACAGTGCTATGATTGTGCTAAGTGTGAGCACTCTAATTTCATTATTCATACTTATGTTTTGCTTTCCGCCCTTTACAGCTGAAATTTGGGATATCCCTTCATAGACAATGACAAAAATACAATTTTGCAGAACTAGAACCCAGCATTTTCCATGTGAGAAAAATTAACTCTCCCTTTGCACATATTATATACTAGTTCATCAAAATTATTTTTAAGTTCAAAATGCTGCTGGCATCAGGCATGAATTTCATCTTATCAACATCTCTCATCTCATTGACATATGGAGAGTGGTGCTGACTGCTGATTAATTTGATGTAGAATCAACATATTACAAGCTCAAAATAAGCACCATCATGTCTGTTGAAGCAATGTCATCAAAGTTTATCTATTCATTCACTGATGCACAAGATTTATATTCTAAAGTATGATCATATCGAACATTTTGACCTCTTTTTAACTGAATCTGGGATGAGTTCACATGCTACAAGTTCACTCAATAATGATTTGCTGCAGATGTCAATTGAGAACCATTGCGTAGTATTGCTTCTTATGATCCGCAATGATAAGTGTGGATGTACATCCTCAATTGTGCATGTTGCTGTGTTGCAGTAATCATTTTACATTTGTACTTAAATCAATCTATGTTA
Organism: Discostella stelligeroides; assembly: GCA_036939555.1. Taxonomy (NCBI): domain Eukaryota; phylum Bacillariophyta; class Thalassiosirophyceae; order Thalassiosirales; family Thalassiosiraceae; genus Discostella; species Discostella stelligeroides. Next base: position 10,779 of record JALLAX010000082.1, read on the forward strand.
ACATACTTTGCGGAAAATTAATTACTAATGACTTCCTGATTGGTTTGAAATGTCAACATAATGCTGACAGGTTGACATGATGTCATGTTGAAAATTTTCCTATGTCATGACAAAATACGTTGGCAATAGTGTTGGCAATATCTCGTTGTCAAATCTTCTTCTTATTGCAAAATTAAAACTGATTCAGACATTGTAACTATAATGACATCTTAATCCTGCAAGGAAAAAGAAACGTAGTGAAATAATCAAAATGCACTTGATCATTCTCTGGTTGGGATAAAATTCATACATGTGTATGGGTTCCTCATCCTAACACTCTTGATAATTCATGGCAGAAATTATCGTTGATTGATTCTCAATAATGAAAAGAATTGAGTGTACATATATATGTACATCTTCTCTCTCGTGACTGCATGATGGTTCCTCTTCCCTAAATACACATTCTCAATTCACACATTGCAACAGCACGAATACTTCTCACGATCATGCGTCTCCGCTGACATGACTCCCGATCGAACCTCTATAACGAACATCCCCAATGAATATATAACCAATATTCTCCATGCCAAAATCCCCGCAATTATCACTATCATGGCCACTTTATAAAAATGATCTAGGGGATCGTTTACTGAACTCCAATCGAATATGGCCGTGGTGATGATCACCAATGCAATGGCAATAATTTCCCACAAGAGGGAGAGTAGTACCTCACGCCAACGGTAATAAACGGCACCATGGAGGACTAGAAAATAAAAGACCATTGAAACCGAGTACAAGATGAATGTAAATATACTGAATGGTACATTCTCCCACGCTGTAATGCTAACCAGACCAAGGATGTTTGTTACAAACTGAATGATGGTGAAGAGTAGTACGGCGCGGCGGGTGTCGCAGCAGAAGAGGACTCTATGGCCTCGTTTTTTCTTCTCCTTTTCTGCATTAGTAGCGGCAGAGCAAGAACTGACATAGTCGTCGTCGTCATCATCATCTTCGTCTCCGCCGTCGCCGACATCAGTGTCAGCGAGAAGCGGAGTTGGATCGATAGCGGCAATCATGGATATATATTTCGATGACGATGATGACTATGGGTAATTCATGATGGTTTGTTCTTTCAGAGGTGGTGTGCCATGCGCTCTTCGGTACCTCTCCATCTATCCGGCTGCCATGTCCATCATATTATTATTCATCCATTATCCCATTCATATTCATATTCTTCTGAGATATTATGATCATCTTCTTCGAAAAAATGAACAATTTTTCTGAGAGAGATTCATTTTTTGGCGGGAAATTATTTCTCCTGGCCCGGGAACAAGGACGGACGGACAGATTCCTTCCCACAACCACCTACCGACCACCGCATGCAGCATGCACCTCGTACTACTTACCATAATAACGAACCACCCAACAAACCAAACACCAACTAACACTTAACACCAACACCAACATCATATTTATCTAATCATATCATCATTTTGTTCTCGTTGCCTGGAAATAGGAAATAAATCATGACCGGCAAGTCAACGATGACGACGAAGATGACGACGATGATCCCCTCGTTTGCACCGCCCCAAGTAAACGACGACGACGATGATGATGCCTCCAATAATGAATTATGGCTCCTTCGAGCTCCCGCTCACATGGATGTCTCCGCCTTATTGAACGGTGTTACGCTTCAAGTCGATTCAGAGATGCTGTTGCAAAGTAACGCCACCAATAAAATCTTGGCTACATTCATACGAGGTACCACTAACGATGGATTATCAGACGACGAGAATGAAAAGGAGGAGGAAACTGACAAAGAAGAATATGCTCTCATTCTAGATGATTCACGAGAATTAGATATTCTGCGTCTGCTTGTGCCTGACACTGACAACAGCAAGAAGAAAAAATCCAAGAAGAGTATCAATTCGTCAGAGAAGACAACGCAGTCATCATTGATACCACATCCTCGTCCATTCCATCGTCAAATCCATCTCGCCTCCGTTGCAAGTAAAATCAACTCGAAAGGGGGAGATGCTGCCACAAACAATAAAAGTGCATCATCAAATAATGTAAAAATGGAAATGATTCTTGCACCCCCACCCGAGAGTGCGCCCCCACCCGCCATCAATACCACGGGGAATGGTTCCGTCGATGCTATGCGACTTGCCTACATTCCTGTTCCACAACGTGTGGGAATGAAACGACGATGGACCATGCCTGGTCAAAGAGGGGGAGGAGGAAGAGGAAGTATAGAGCAATTTGCAACGACGACTACTGATACATCATCGTTATCGACTATGCCAAAGAAGTCGCGTCGCGATGAAGTAGACGATGAAATGAAGGAGATCATGGAAGTGACGAAAATGGATGATACTGGAGTGAATATCAAGGATGAACAGAAGAAGAAGAAGAAGAAGAAAAAGGACAAAAAGAAAAAGGAGAAAAAGGGTAAGAAATCTCTCTAAACGGGACGAACTGAGGAAGCACTTGCGTCATTGATAATTCATCCTTTTACAGGATAAGTGACATTTTATTGTCAACCATCCACTCTTTCTCCCCACGTGTAAATCTAAAGAAAGCAATCAAGCTAAACTTTCATCATTAGAACATACCGTGTAATGCATCACCACTCTATCAAATACATTTTGGAAGAGTGATGATATGGCCTTCTTTCACAGTAAATCCCAAGCATCCCGATGAAACTCTTCATGTATCAGACATGTCATCTCCTCGCATTGCAACTTGTATGTTCTCCACATCCCTTCTTTTCCTACTCCATCATCTTGAAGTAACTCATTCTTGTCATTCCTACTCATTATTTCCCCTCGTTTTCCAGCATCCAATAATGAAAACGTGGGTAATTTATTCAAATAACGAAACATTTGTCCCAATCCTACCGATCCACTTTCGATTAACTGTATACAAGTTGGAGATGTCACCCATATGATGGATGTGGCCTTGCATAATAATGTGCGATTATTGTGTATGGTGAGATGTACCACTCGATCCCAGATTGCAATGTCTTCATTTTCTTCTTTATCTCCTGCATTGCTATCGTTCTTGTCACTATTTTCAAACAAGGTTGCGGCATCATTGTTGATTCTGTTGAATGTCAATGCTACATCCTCGTCCACTATTTTCGACAAACTAGTCTGACTGTAACCATTCCTTTCTTGTTGATCTCGTACTGTTCCTGGTCCTCGTCTTCGCCTTACACACGAATCGACATGGACATGGACCGGTGCATCATAATAACTCGAAAATATTCGTTGCAAATTTCCATTAGCGGTCAGGGCAATGCGTTCCATGGGTGTGAAGTTACAATTGTATCGTGAATTTAATTCTCCTCCCTCTTTGGTGACGAGACCGTCAATGACTGCTGCTGGAGTGTTAATGGTTGTTGTAGTTGCAGCAGCAGCTGCAGCTCCATTTCTAATTATTGTGGACTGATTTTTGAAAATAACATCATAGTGCATAATACTACCACTGATACTACTTCTACCACCGAAGCCAGACATGATATCACCCAATGTTCCGGCTCCGACGAAGTCGAGTTCATTCTCGTGATCATCATCATCATCATCATCATCATCATCATCATAACTCTTGTCAACCTGAACGTGAACGACTGCTGTTGTGGTGTGATGATTATTCACCAACGAAAATGATGATTCCAACGTGCAGGTGTTGTTTCCAGTGGTAGCTAAGTAACTGTTATTGGAATTGGTTATTGCGCCCGTCATTGTTGGCGTTGTCGTCGTCACCGAGCCGTCCTCGTTACCATTTTGAAACAAATAATGGACTGCGGGAGGCGTGGGAGGGAGGATAAACGCTGCTGCTGTGGTGGCGAATGACGCTATGTGTAATGATAGAATACAGCAATAGCAACAACACGCCGTAGCAGCAGCTACTAGCACAGTGAATGACGAGTGGTAGGCAGTTGGAGATGACAGCCACATCATCATCATGGTCGTTAAAAAATAACCTTCCTTCTTCCTTGAGTGAGTTGGCGGGAAGGCCGACGCGACAATGGATTTCGGAGGATTCGAAAGATTCCATCCACATCGTAAATTTTCGCAGCAAGATGAAAGATACGATGCGAACAAACATGAAAAATGCCTTCTATGTAACTGTTTGTTGTTTCTGCTGTGATGATATTTTATTGGTCATCGCCACTCGTTACATCTGTGTTTGTTCTGAAGTTTCTATGGACAACAGTCGTTATAGCTATGGCCGTAGTTGTTGCAAGTCATTTTGCTTGGTAAAGACCACATCCTCGTTAGTTGCAAGCCTTCATTAATATTAATACTAGAGTAAGCTAATATTCTCTCTCTCTCTCTCTCTCTCTCTCTGCATCAAAATCCTTTCTCATCTCCCCTCCTTTAATATTTGATTTCGTACTTTTTTCTCCCTTGCACTCGATAAATGAACAAGAACAAGAACAAGAATGTGTTGGAGCAGTTTTGTTTACAGAGGAGGATTGCTGGTGGCGACGGCTTTTCTATCATGCTATCCGCTACTGGTTGAATCGACCGTGTCATGGTACGATGAGGATGTCATCGCTTCTTCTCGTTCTCTCTTGGTCGAAATTGATCAAGAAAGTCAAGAAGAAGCACCAGAATCTATTGCAGCCACTCAGAAAGGAAATAAGATGAAGAAGTACAATCCTGTGCACATTTCCACCACACAAGAAGTCATCAGGAGCATTGTTGAATTTGGCGACGGTCACAGTGATAAAGGCAGTAGAAGTAAAAGGGAGCTTCAGCAGGTGATCACTGTTATCGTGCCAGAGTTAGCATGCGCATCGGAATATGTTGATTGCGTGCATGGCTTTGTTCGTGGAGCTGATGGCAATCCCACTACCACAACATGTTCATTTGCCTGTGGACCTGCTTGCTGCGATGGTTATGATGCATGTTCTGGCTTTACAGGCAAAATGTGCAAGGATAATGAAAGTTGCAATGGGTATAATTCTTGTACGGCTGCGACCATCCCTTTTGTGGCAAACAGTTGCACAGATGCGAGAGCATGTGCTGGTTCTCTAATTCCCGATGGAATGTCCTATTGCTGCCGGTTCTCCGATGCATGCCGCCAGGTCACACAGTTCCCGGCCTCATGTGCTATGATGGTAAAAGAGCCCACTATTATCACAGCAAGTCCAACTACAAATATGCCCACTGCGCCATCAACTGCAAGTCCAACCACTCTTCCCACATCCACTTTGACTGCCAAGCCAACTTCAGAGCCATCCACTGTGGTTCCATCTGTTTTACCTACAACTACAAGGCCAACCAAGAATGTTCCCACTTTGACTGCCGAGCCAACTTCAGAGCCATCCACTGTGATTCCATCTGTTTTGCCTACGACTACAAGGCCAACCAATGTTCCCACTTTGACTTCCAAGCCAACTGCAAAGCCATCCACTGTGGTTCCTTCTGTTTTGCCTACGACTACAAGGCCAACCAATGTTCCCACTTTGACTTCCAAGCCAACTGCAAAGCCATCCACTGTGGTTCCATCTGTTTCGCCTACGACTACAAGGCCAACCAATGTTCCCACTTTGACTTCCAAGCCAACTGCAAAGCCATCNCAACTGCAAAGCCATCCACCGCCAAGCCAATCACCAACAAACCATTGACAAAGAAACCCACATTAAAGCCAACAAAGAATAGGTCTACGAAGAAGCCCAGAAATACTTGAGTCTAAATGAGTATCATTTTTTGTCGTATAGACTTGAAGAATTGCTCACATCCTTTGCGTGTATGTTATAAGTTACTGTGAATTTTATTATTGCTTTGGTGAATTGTAGTAAGTAAGAACATCATGATCTCTGCTGTTGAGATTATGAGATCATGATTGTGGTAGTACTACTAGGTAAAGAATAGTATTTGTTGTTTGTTGTCTAGTAGTGGCTGGTGCTATTAAATGATTAATCATTGCCAACAATACTGAGAATTCGGATAGACTAGAGAGGGAAATTAATTCGATAACAAAGAAGACTCTGAAGAGGATGAGATCCGAGATTGTCATGCTGTGCGTGATGATGTTGCATGCAAGCATGCATCTTCTAGCCAAAAACGCAACACCACACACACCACATAAATCATAAATCGCCAACACCAACCATGACACTGACACTGACACTGACAACTCAACTTGGCCTCAACCTCCTCAAACCATCAACTTTATTATTACACATGGCGAAAACGGTTGCCTTGATCATCATAGCTTCATCACTATCATCTACTTCTTTCTTCGCCTACTCTCTCTCCCTCTTACCCGATTCGGCCATTCACACTATTGATCGAGGCGGCATTGCCGTTATACCCAACTTTCTATCTCCCAAACAAGTATCCAAATTACGTTCCGATGCCATATCTCTCTACAACGATGGACATTACATCGTCGATGCACTAGCGGGATATGACGCCAAATTGGGTATGCAAGACAAACGTAACTTTGACCCAACGAAAGATCGAGCGGTATTGCCGGCATATATTCCCAGTAAAAAACAAATTGGACCATTCGTGGATTCTTCTTTGGGGGATTCATCGACTCGAAAACAATTCACATCTAATATTATTGGTGCATTACGATCCGAGTTAGCGACAGCACTGCATCGTCCGGGTTTGGACACTCCCGATGGTGGAGGGGACAATCACGAAATATCATACACTCGCTTCGGACCTGGGGCCTACCTCTCTCGTCACATTGACGAACATCACGAAGAAATCAAAGGCAAGGTAGGATGGAGTCGCCCCACTCGTCGTTCATTGAGTTGGCTAATATACTTGAATGAAGAAGATTGGAATGCCGAAGCAGATGGAGGAGAGTTACGGACCTACGAACGGAAAGTCCGTAGTTCCTACTCGGTGGGATCTCGGGATGGCGATTTACAACTGGGGTGGTTGATACCAACACATCTTGATCCGAAGGAACGACCGGTATTCTTAGATGGTCGACGGAATGGGATTAGTGGAAAGTGTGCATTGTATATTGATAGCGAGGATGGTGGACGAAAGATATACCTGACGAGGGAATTTGATGCGGATCCCTATCTCTTTTTGACGACGGATTTTTTCATTCAACATTTGTTGATTCAAAATCATGAGTTGGGAACTCGATTTCAGTACTTGGAGTTACCGCATGGTAAATTATCATCACCCCATCTTGGTGGATCGGCTAGTGGAAATGGAAATAGTACTGGGGAACAAGTGTACGATGTGCCGCCACTGGGCGGAACGTTGGTGGTGTTTGATAGTGTGGCCTTACCGCATGAGGTGTTACCCACCATGACACGAGAGCGATGGGCTGCCAGTGGATGGTTTCATGAGAGGCAGCAGCCGATCCAACAAATGAGTAGACAGATTATATTATTGTAGATCCCTAAAGTCAACTACACTGACACTCTAGTGCTATTTTTTTCTAATCATGATGTTTGTTATTATTTGATGTTAACCTTTCACTCCTTGCTTTGCTGGTTGCATGCTCTCTCTAGAGCTCGGCTGTTGCTCTTCTCTTCACAGCTGCTTCCCGCCAAATAGTAGCCACATGGCACATGGAAAAATGGTAAAATTCGCCGCCCTGCGGCGAATTTCGCCGCACGAAAGAGGGCCACGAACACACCAGCGGAGGAATCAGTTCCACCTCAAAATTCGTTCGGGCCCACTCGTCCTTCCTTGCTGTCCTCCCCTCTTTCGTCCCCTCTTTCGTCCCCTCTTTCGTC
>JALLAX010000083.1:0-19493 GCA_036939555.1 Discostella stelligeroides
GGATGAAAAGACAATGAACTGACAGGCCCGAGCCTCTGTCCAGCAATCTTTTCGTGATATCGTATTACTTGCTGCGTCGTGCCATCGTGAGACATGATTTTGATAAACTGGGATGGAGATCCAGTTGCAAACATAGGAACATGTGAGTGGGCTGCCAGTGCCGTCATTTGCATTTTATGATCAATTGTGCGGATTGAAGATGAATATCGTAAATCCCAAAATTTGATGCTCCCTGATACGCAACCAGAAACAATCTGCAAGCAAAACCAGCAATTAGGAATCACTTCTCTAGGCAACAGAAAGAACCTTGTAAGCTTACCTCATGGCGTCCACCATATGTAGTGAAAGAGACATCGACAATCCAGCTCGTATGCTCGTCGAACTTAGAATACATCCTATTCCTGGGTCCTTTTAAGTCATGGACTGGTTCGCCCGTATTTGATCGAATGTCAAACACTCTCAAGGACCCATTGCCATATCCAGCAACTACAACATCAGGACCAATGCCTGAATATCCACTGTTATAATCATAACACCACGCACTTGTGAGCGTAGTTAGCGACGCCTCACTCTTGCTTTCAAATGAGTTGCAACATTTTTCTGTGGAGAGGTCCCAAACTCTGATAGCCTTTGTATTTCCTCCGGCAATTAAGCGTCCTGTACGTTGTTGAAATTCCAAAACAAGGCCACTTGAATAGCGTTTGTCGGATATAATATCCGGAGCTGCACGAAATGACGAGATTAATGATGGTTTATCGCGGCTGATTTCGTCGTTAGTCTCGAATAGCCCCTGCCAGGAGTTTGTGACAATATGTTAGCGAATCAAAGCTCATACCTGCATGCATCTATTGAACGCGCAAACTTACATCATAAATTCTAACGGTGCCCGCATTGGTTCCAGTCAAAAGAAGACTTGTGCTTTCTTCATTTATCCACAATGCTGAAGTCATGCGAGTGTTTTTAGGGTTGCTATTCGAAAACGAGACCATGCGTTCAGATGTTTCCGCATTCCACACGGAGATATTGTCTGAGCTCCCGCACACAACCAATGCAGGCTCGAATGGATGAAAACAAAGTAATGACGTTGATCGTTCACCTGAATTTTGCAAGAGAGATACCTGCTCCAATTGCAAGGATTCTTTCTTTAATTCTGCATCTTTTTCACTTCCAGCAGCAGCATCACTCTCGTCATACGCATATGGAGAATGATAATTCCTTGGCCTTTCGGCAAGCACTGCAAATGCGTTTCTTAAGTGTTGACTTTCTTCTCTCACAAGGTTGTTACGCATACTGCGGTACCTGTTCATAGCCCCATTAGTACTCAGCGGATCTAGTGATGCATTTTTTGTATCCTCCCCAAAAGCTACCTTTTTCCACACAAAAAACTTTGATTCGGGACAGAAGTAATCGTCAGTAGCGCGCATCTCAATGGTGTTATTAATTCCTTTTCTCGGGCTGAAATTATCCGGCACGAATGCTGACGATGAAGTGCCGATTGTAAACATATTTGTACCAGCTGAGCTAGAATGTTTCAGGCCAGGATCTAGGGACGTTGAGAGTGGAGGATTCACCTCAGCTAGCAATGACGGCAAAAGATCAGTGCCGTTATCGTTACCCAGTGACGAGCGTCTACTAATAGGTTTCGCACGTTGACGACTAACCCTTGTGTATTCTAACACGGCACGTTTGCTGACAAAGCCTACGATCGCATTCAATAGCTCGCGAACCGAAGGGAATNATGACGGCAAAAGATCAGTGCCGTTATCGTTACCCAGTGACGAGCGTCTACTAATCCGGTTCGCACGTTGACGACTAACCCTTGTGTATTCTAACACGGCGCGTTTGCTGACAAAGCCTACGATCGCATTCAATAGCTCGCGAACCGAAGGAAATGGGTCGCTCCTGCTGATAGCGGCCCAAATTTCATTGACTTTCTCCTGTGCATCACGACTCAACCCTTCTGGAAAGTCAATTGACGGCACAGTACCTCCGATAATATTCCGCCCCTGGAGCCGACCAAACTTTTTGTTTCCTGCGATGGACAGAAAAGCCTCAAGATATTTCCCAATGAAGCGATTTAATGCTAATACTGCTTCAAACCTGACATTCGGACTGGCATCGTTTGTCTCCCTAGCAAGTGTTATTGCAACAGATAGGTCAAACTCCATTCGCTGGGCATCGGCATACACCATCTTTGGTTCTGATTGAGTTGATATTCGCGTAGGAGGATTAGATGCAGATAGTATGTTGCCCAACATCATGGGCTGCTGTTGACCATGCGATAAGCTCGAAAGACTTGGTACGAGCTGCGGTCGCAATTGCCCTCGTGTAACACTCGGGTTCAACGTTGGATTCAAAGGAATTGGAGGTGCACCGACAATTGAACCGGGATTACCTTGTAGAACCGTGGGAGTTAACGATTGTGGAGGCTGGGGAAATTGCTGAAACGAAGACAATAACGGAGGATAGGTTTCGATTGGAGCTGGCTTCTCTGGTGCCGATCCGATGAAATAACCAAGAGCATAGCAAGCCGCCGTTCGAACATCTGGTGAATCATCATCGAGCCTCGCCATAAGGCGGAGATGAAGCCCTGATTTGTACAACTCCATTTGCGCTGTAGCATTGTCTTTTGCAAGGTTCCCAAGACTGATAATAATCCACATGCGAAATTGAGGGGTGAGATTTGAGTCTGCTTCAACGCATTCTCTCTCATCTGGACTCTCTAGTGATTGAAGGAGAGAACAACATGTGACATGTAATTTCTCGTTAATTGCCTCAGATTGCCCCAACGGATAGTCTGAGCAAATCACTGAGAGAATAAAGGCTGCCATAGTTCGCTGTTCGGATGCATCTTCAAGACATAAATTAGGTGGTGGAGTAGGATGATTCGCATGAGGGGATGGAATCCCCCAATGTAAGTGCCGAATAAAGTGGGGCAGAGCTCTATCTTTCACCAAATCTTCTTGGCAACTAGTATCAAATTTCAATATCTGGGCCCAAATGCCAACCAGAACGTGCTATTCGAAGACATTTGGTCAATCTCATTGCAACAGTCGGTGATGACGCAAATAAACGTGGTAACGTACCTTGTACTCGTCTATCGGGCTCTGAAGAAGCTTCAACACGTACGGGAAAATTCCCACAGATAGAGCCAGATTGACTGCCGATGGTCCTAGCTCAAATAGCCGACGTAACAACTGCAATGTTCGGACACGATGGGCTGGTGACAAAAGTACTTGCAGAACAATAGGCAGCTCCTGAGGGGGGTCCAACTCGTGCGATGCTGATTCTGCATCCTCTCGTCCCTGGAGGAACGGCAATGGTGTTCCACCAACGGCACTAGGAGGAGATCGAATGACTAACTTGTCCTTCGATTTGGCACTTGCCCACTCAAGCCACAGCTCAAAGGCTGTGAGTTGTTCAGCGAAGAAAGGGGCATTCACATCAGGAACGAGAGATTTGTCAACATCTACTCGATCTCCCCCGTTCACCGACGATGATGCTTTGCGACATTCGCTGCTCTGACGCTGGGATGTGTCCGACACATTTTCTCCTTCAGCTGCTACTGATGACGACGACGACGACGATATTACCACGTCACCCATACTTCCAATGGACCTTCCCCTCTTCAAATATCCCGAATCTATCAACTGCGTCAAGCAAGTCTCTACTGCTAAATCCCACGCCTGCCACAACGGGTGATGACAAGTGCTCGGCAATTCTGGATGGCTCATGGGTGTGCAGTTCAAACTCCTCAAAATGCGATCAGCAAGCAAGAAGTTTCGGAAGAGACTCGCGACCAACAAATCTTGGCGGAATAGTCGTTGAAATAATGGACTCGGCAATACGTTCCATGCGATGGTATCTGTAATTGCCGTGAAGATCCAATTTAGCTCGCTGCGCGCGTGAGAAGAAAGAAGGAGAGAAAAGCGGTCATATTGCATGAGACAAACAAAGTCCTTTCAAAAGTAAAGCGGAGTACTGCATGATGGAACATCGCACGCTCTCTCTCGCTCTCCTCACTTACCCCAATGGAGTCTTTCGATCCGTGAGTTTCCCAGGAATAGAATCGGCAATGGTCTCAAGATCCAAGCCCTGCGTGCTAAGCGGAGTTTGACGAATGAACCATCGCAAGGCCACGGCAATTGGCGTGGTAAGGCACGATGTGAATAAATCCGCGGGAAACATTGGATTCAACGGCAGCCATTCTCCCTGGGATGTTGGACAGAGTACGATGGTATCGCGTATTCCCTTGAGGTAAGACTCCTCGCCACTGCGACTACCACTAGCACCACTGCCACCGGAAGGAGGATAGGATGACGGCAGCGGATCCAAAGCCGTTGCACTCGTACTACCCTCCAACACCGCTTTGAAAAACGNCCTGTGCCAAACTCCAATGTTGGCACAGGGTGTGGGCTTGTTTAAGTCGGGAGGATCCGTGCCGATATTGAGTGCTAGTACTAGACAAATACCGACTGTTTTCATACGTTCCTTGAGACGCCACGATGGAGTAATATTGTATTGCGGTGGTGTAATCATGGATGCTGGTGTGCTGGTCTGACTTCGGTGGAGAAGAAGCGCACAACGATGATGGTACTGCACCAATACACCCAGCGGTATAGGCATACCATCAATCATAACGATTGAGGATAGATCGTGAAGTGCCCAACGTGGAATTCTACTAGTAGTACCACCTCCGAATCCTGTGGTGGCAGTACTGCCTGATCGATCACGAAACGTCGTCGTAGCCAATACGCTTCCATCCAATGACACCACCCTGCGAAATTTGGGTGGCAATAAACTGTTGGGATTGATTTCCGAGTCTTGAAACATCCCCCCACCACTGTCATCGGGTCCTCCCCCACCACCGCCAGTCACCAAAGCAGAATTCTCTCCTCCCACTGCTCCAGCTTTACCCTTCTCTTCGGAAACTGCCATTGAACTCATACCGAGCGTCGATAATACTCTAGCAAAGGAACTCCTTCGACGTGCATTATTCGACATTTGTTGTGATAATGATGACGGTTGGCCTCCTCCAGTGGTGGTGGTGGTGGTGGTAGTTGTTGGATGCAGGAAGGAACCTGATTTGCCAATTCCTCCTCGTCCAGCAATACTACTAGCATCACCTCCCAAGATCATCTCATTAGTACCATCCTCGGTAAAACCTCCATCCCATCTATAATTACTACCACCATCACCCCCGCCACCTACTAGTGCAAGTCCAACAACATCACTACCGATTCCAAAATCGCGAATGTCGTACAGGTAGGGTGCGCGTGCATTTCGGGGGTAATACTGTACATCCTGCTTCTTCTTCTGCGAGACTGGAGTGTTGTCGATATTCATTGTTTAAGGCAACAATTTATCAGTATTATCAGCACTCTTAGTTGTTGTTGTTGTTGTTGCTGCTGTTGTTGATATGCATTCCATAATAATTGTGGTGCAATATTATGTAGTGCGGTTGTGTTGTACATGTGTCCTCGAACAGTAGTTGGCTGGTTACTTTCGTGCTTGCTTTTGTGTGTGGTCGTTTATGCACGAGTGAGATCCTGTTCCATCCAAGGAATGATGTACTATGCGTCTCGCACAATTTCCTTGTAAAGAAAAGAAAGATTGTTCTTCTTCAGAGATGTCGACCGGTCAAGGAAACAACAAATAAAAAATGATTAAGGGTCAAATCAAATTTCAAGGGCGTAAGTAGGTAGAAGTGGAGAATAATATGATGATTTCAATATGCGGTTGTGTCAAAAGGGAATAGTAGTGGTACTTGGAGAGCAAAAACACACAGGCGGCGGCTCATACCATGGCGGCGGAGGCGGCGGCGACCATCATGGTTCATTCAGGTTCAGGTACCTGACATTCTTGTTTTGTCCCATGACAGACCGTTTTTCTGGAGGAGGAAAGATCCAGTGGCGATCATCGTGATTCAATCATCGCTAAATGAATGCCACCATAACCCACCCGCCATATTATCTGCCTTCACACACAGGCGCGCACGCAAACAACAAACAAGCTTGCTTGACGATGACGATGACCTTGACGATGACCGACTTCGGCTCCTCCTTCCTCAGTGTCCCGAGTGAGTGAGTGAGTGAGAGAGATTGAGTGAGTGAGCGAGCTCGCTAGCTGGAAAGAGATTTGCATTAAAGTAGATTATCATGCAGGGAGGAGTTGAAGGGGGAGCCAATCTCCAACATCAGCCGGGCTTGGTGGTGGTGGGACACTTTCTCCAGGAAGAAGAGAATGACGGCGATATCGTGGAGAATAATGACCCAACGTCAACACCGACCATTATTCATAATGATACAAACACTACAAGTACAGGAGGTGGAAATAATGCTGGTAGCATCATTAGTGGCGACTCTAATGAAAATACTCTGAATGTATCCAATTTTTATGCGGGTGAAAATATTGGAAACAGGTGGCAGCAGCAGCAACATTCGGATCCACCAGCAGCAGCATTCAATAGCAATAACGCCCTCATTCATCGCAAGACAGGTGGTAGTGGCGGGACAGACGCAGCATTCATCGACAAAAACAATAGAAGAAGCAGCAGCAGCAACAACAACAACAACAACAACAACAGCAGCGAACTAGGTCTTTACAAATCATCAAGAACTCACCTCGACAAGGATGGCCACAACTACAACTACAGCAACAACAACAATGGTGACAACAACAATGATGAAAACAACAATATCCACAACAAACCCATTGTATGCTACTGCCTTCCCTGTCTCTCTTGCGGACACGGCGAACACGGACGATCCAATGTCCGTCTCCTTTCCTTCCTGCTTGTTCCCATATTCCTACTCTCCCTATTTCTCATGGATGATATCTACCATGTCCTCCAACGGAATGCACAGTTGCGAAGTGCCTTGAGGAATGGTGGTGGGGATTTGTCCGCAGTTTTGGATGCGTCTGCTCAGGATATATTATCCACGGAAGTATTGCGTAGAAAGGTGGTGAATGAATTTCCAGGGATACGTCGCGAGATGCTCTGGATACCATTGGAACGAACCATGACCATTATTAATCCTGGGGATGGTGGTGGAGATGCCATGTCGGTAAAGGCCAAGCTAGCCTGTCCACGGGGCATTCTATTCCTCTTTCATGGATGTGGAAGATATGCCGCATCCTTCTTCTACTCACCACAGGGACGAAAAATGATGTCCATGGCCATACGGTCAGGCGTGGCAGTCGTCACCATTAAGAAGAATAATGAAAAGGCTTGTTGGGATTGGGAAAATGATGGCGAGACAGTATTAAAGTTGGGCAAGAAATTCTTATTGTCGCGCGTGTTGGATGCATGTGGCAATGCCGATGGGATTGTCGAGACCTATCCCCCCATTTGGGGATTTGGTGTGAGTTCCGGCGGAGCGTTCGTGTCGCTGTTATCATCGAGTATGGCACAAGATCCAGGAGCGTATGCGCCATTTCTCTTCTCGGCAATAAATGTACAAATCATATCTCCGCCAGACAATGTAGATTGGAACATTCCAACAATATTCACGGTGATGGATGGTGATGAAATTACCAAGGCTCGTGTTCAGGCAAGGGTGGAATCGAAATTACAATCGGGCATCGGAGGACCATTTAGCATGATCACCACGTCCGGTCGGAAGGGAATACATCCTGATCACTTCCATCGTCTGTATGCCGAGGATAAACAAATGTCAGCGGAGGTCTCTCGTGGTATATATCAAGAATTAGTCACTGTGGGAATTGTCGATCCGAACAATAATGATATGCTCACGGGCGATCCACGTCAAATGGCAGAACTAGTTACAGGGTTAAACGTCAAGTATGGAATGGAAGCACGAAAATCCAATTCAGAGAACAATAATCAAGGAATTGAGGTATTGCCATTTGGGGTATCACATCAGATTATGCGTCCTTTGCAAAAAGAGGAACAGTTGGATGCGGAGAATTTGTGGTTAACAGAAGAGTTGAATGTTGCGTGGGATGTTCATGAGATCACCGCAGAGGGGTTTGATAGTGTGAGATCGGANTATTAATCAGAGCTCTTATCGTAAGGCTTGTTTCATCGTCATTCTCTGACCTGTGAAATCATGGACGAGACACTCAAAATATCCCGACCCTGGTGGATTCTGCAGCGGTATTAGTTCACCTAATGGACCGTATTTCTCACCGAGCTTCCCTATCTTATAGAAGTCAACACCAATAGGATCGGATCGAGTGGTGGGATCGCTCACAGCATGGGTATCATTTTTATACAGTTCATTCCAAAATGGATGCAACTCCCGTGAATACTCTATCCAATGGTCAATAGTATAATTCATTGTATTGTCGAGCAAGACAGCTAACCATCGTGAGCCTGAATGCATCAATATTGGAATATCCAAAGTAGAAGCAGTGATATTCCCACCCGATTCATAGCGATATACCCCACGACCATACGTTTTCCAAATTGTATGATTGTCCAGCATTAAAAGGTTCCATATATCGCCACCGTTTCCGCGCAGTTTGCTACACGGGAGTGGGTGTTGACAATGCGTTCCGGTGAAAAGACTATAACCAACATCCTCCTCCGTATTGCATTGGCATACTCCACTCACACATTTGCCATGGAAGTTACAATCAGATTCAGAATCACACTCATTGCAATTGCTATGAATGGCTATGCCATTCTTGATGACACCCGTCCAAATTGACCAATCGCCCAAAACTTCTAGTAAATCATATGAGTCGGTCGTTGGACTGCGCAAAAGCCAAGGGCATGGTACATGTTGTCGACCAAATTCTTTCCTTAAACGCTCATGACTGAATATCCACGCCTCCTCCTCTGGACAATACTTTATTGTGGCACCAATGGTATTTCTGTAGGAACTATCATCGAATTTGTTCTGCTCCGTGTATATCGGTCGTCCTGCGTATGTTCCATTCTTGACATACACCCCATTAAAGTAGGAGTATATGAGACTGATTGGCAGTATCTCTTCCTCATTACTTGTGGAGTTCAAATATACGACATGTTCCCACACATCATCAGTTAGACCAACAGTAATCGATGTGCATTGATACGCTCCATCCCGCTGTTTCCGTGTGACCCATGTCAGGCCCACCATTAAGAGACAGAAATTGATAATATACATTGCCTTGACAAAGACCGTCATCTTCTTCCGTCGTTTGAATGGCAACTTCTCAAACTCCGATCGAAAGCATTTCCGCGTCGATGCCCTCTTGACACGTTTCCCAAACACATCCATCTTGGCCAATCGAAAGGCGATATCATCGACTTGTTGTAAGAATTGTAACGCAAGGACATTGAAGAAAATATCAATAACGCGCGTGGCCTGGACAACGACCACGAACATGTTCACGATGAAGAGGTAGCCTATGACAATACGCGACATGGCGCAGATGACGAATCTTCGATATCGCAATTTAGAGTCCACCTTGGTGAGTGTGGTGTGGGATATCATGCGTAGCAGGTAGAGTGATTCTGGTATTTCTTCCTCCATGATGCATCCCACGAGGAGTGCCAAATATTGCGCCGTTTTGACAACAGCAGTAACGCCCACGGGTACACTCAGGGGATTCTCTACCGTGTATCCAATGTAGATGTTATCGACGAGGGCTAATATGAGGCATGTGTACGAGATGAAGAGTATGCCAATGGCAAACGCAAATGGTACGGAATGCATTGGCTCGGTGAATAGGAAGGAGTATGTGCTCTGTGTTAGCAGAATGGGTTCTTCGAATCCAAGTAGTGTACTACTGCTTTGATCAGAGTGGTGCAGCTTCGTGGGAATGGCGTGATTGTTGATCTCTTCGTTGCTTTTGGTGGTGGATGTTTTGGGTGGTGCATCGTCGTCGGATAAGATGGACTCTCCTGGCCATGATGATGGTGAGGGAATTTCGTAGGCTGAATTATTTCTTGTTGGTTGAAAAGCTAGCGACCCACCGGACGAGTCGACGATATCTCTGCCAATGGATCTAGAGGGCATATGAATAATCTAGCTGCGGACGAGGTAGTAGATATTACTTATTTCGTCTCAAACGCTGTGGATCCGAATCTTCTTCATCGTCGTGTTGGTTGTGTTTCCAAGTTGCTTGTCGGGGCCGGGAATTAAAGGTTTTTGCAGGCAGGATCGTCCTGCATCTGCATCTGTGCATGCAGGATTGTCCTGCGTCCTGCTCTCTCTGTAGCCTTTAGGTCCTGCTGCATGCAGGAAAGCTTCCTCGCTCTTCGCTCTCTCTCCCACCCCCCACTACTACTTACTACTAATCACTATTTATCTCTCCATCCGTCATCCCCCAGCCGTCAACACCACCGACCACTCCTTCTCGTTCCACTTCACACAATCTCTTGCAGGATAAGCTCTTGAGAGTACGGGCCTTATCCACCTAAGAAGCACTGCATAATACTCAAAAAGGATTCCGAAGAACAAAGGAAATTTGTGCGATTCTTCCCTGCCTTGCACCTCGAGCAATCCATCCCATCCCAGTCCACGAACGTCCTAAATAAAACTACACCACATCATCTCACAAACAACATTTTCCCCAGACACTCAACCAATAGTCATGAACATCCGTATCATTGTTTTTGCCCTTGCTATTGTTTGTTCACAATCGACTGCCCAACCCGAGACAGAGGGTAGTCGTATCATTCAAGGAGAGACTGGCCAACAAAGTCTCGGACTGTTTGATTTGAACTTGAAGAATCAAAAGAGAAATAAGACCAGCAAGCCCACCGCGACTCTAACAGTTAGTCCAACTCTGGCACCATCATTTGCAAAGAACAAGAAGAGTTCGAAATCGGGCAAGCTCACTCCCACCGCCGCCCCAACAACTGCAGCACCCACTAACATTTGCTTTCCTAACAAAGCAACACTTCAGGATGCTGTGAATACTTACATTAATCATGCCTGTACTCTGAATCCTTCATCAGCACAATGTCAGACTTTGAGCAATTCATGGGGTTGGCCTATAGGCACTTGGTGCACAAACCTCATTACTGACATGTCTGAGCTTTTCTTGAATAAGGGTACATTTAATGAAGACATTGGAGCATGGAATGTGAGCTTGGTAACTAATATGCCTTACATGTTCGCTGGCGCATTTTCATTCAACCAAAACATTGGAGGATGGAATGTGAGCAAGGTACTAAACATGTATGCTATGTTCTATGAAGCATCCGCATTCAACCAAAACATTGGATCATGGAATGTGGGCTTGGTAACTACAATGAGGGGTATGTTCATTCGCACACCCTCCTTCAATCACGACATTGGAACTTGGAATGTGGGGTTGGTAACTAACATGGATTTTATGTTCAATGGCGCAACTGCATTCAACCAAAACATTGGAGGATGGAATGTGAGCTCGGTAACTTCCATGTTTCAAATGTTCTTTTACGCATCTGCATTCAACCAAGACATTGGAGGATGGAATGTGGGCTTGGTAACTAACATGGGTAGTATGTTTGGATATGCATCTTCATTCAACCAAAACATTACAGCATGGAATACAGAATCAGTAACAAGCATGTTTTACATGTTTGCTGGTGCATCCGCATTCAACCAAAACATTGGAGGATGGAATGTGGGCTTGGTAACATCCATGCCTGGCATGTTCTCTTCTTCGGCATTCAACCAAGACATTGGAGGATGGAATGTGGGCTTGGTAACTGACATGTCTCTCATGTTTGCTGGTGCATCTGCATTCAACCAAAACCTATGTTCATGGAAGAACACAATTCCTTTCATTGCCAACACTGATATTTTTGCCAGTTCCGGATGCACATATAAAACCACCCCTACCACATCATCTGGGCCTTCCTTCTGTGCCGTTGACACATGTCCTCCAATTTTTTCAGCTGTTGGCGCATCATGCATGTCATTATGTTAGGAGTGTTTTGAATGCATGTAAACTCTTCTTCATCTTGTTGTTGAATATTATTCTGTGTGTGTGGAAAGTATTAGGTAGGAGAATTCTCCTTATGCATTATTTTGCAATGAAGTTTTACTTTCCCATTTTTATTTCTTTTGTGGCTGTAATGATGATGTGCTTTCTCTCTACCGATCTACTTATCTCTCATTCCATAGTACATCATAATGTGGTGATTATTGTTGTTGGTGTGTCGAAGAACGAACGAGATGAGAAATAATGATCGACGGCAGACGCGACATTAAGATTTTTGATTGATTATTTTTGCGAGACATCACCGTCTGCCCATCGCCTTGCGCACGCGGAGAGGCCCGCCAACACAATCACAATCAACAACAACTAACAAGAGACCTCAAGCAAGCCGCGCGCATGCAGTCAGCAAGCACATCACTTCATTCAGATTCCGATGATTATGATCATCACTCCTTTCTTCGGTCCGGGTGAGATGTTTGATGTTTGATTACTCGTTGTTTCCGTCTCCTATCGCTCCTCGCTCCTAGAGTACAAAAAACAGCAAACAGTAGATACCTGATAAATTCTACAACAACATGAGGTCTCCACCCCTCGTTATATTATTATCATCATCACCAAGCCTCGCATCGCCGTGTCGGTGCATCATCGCCATAATGATGATGATCCTGCTGTTGCTGTCGTCATCGGCGGCGGTGGTCATGTCTTCATCTTCCTTCTCGACGCCTCCAACAACAACAACTCGCTTTGGCTTTGGCGCCGGTGTCAGCGTCGGTTATCGTCTTCGTCATCGTCGCGCCATTGCGACTACTAGCATTAGTGCTAGGAAGATGATGTCGTCGCATTATTCGACAACGATGAGCTTACCCTTACCACGCTTGGTTGATCGCCATCTTGCCACAATTATGATGATCATGACGATACGTGGTGGCGCTGGTGACATTGAAGATGATGGAGCGGAAAAAGAGAACGATTTTGACACTGTCAGCGACAATGCTACTCCTACCCATCCTAGTAATTCCATCGCGACGACTCCTCCAGTATCAGCTGCAGCTGCTATAAAACCATCATCTTCATCCAACAACAATCAGCAGTACAACATCATCATCAACAACAACAACAACAACAACAACAAACTAGGACCCAATGCCCCACCACCGGGATACATTCGTCGCCTTTTCCCCTCCTTTCCATGGCACGAACTACCCAACTACTTAACCTACGCGCGATGTCTTTCCATACCCCTCTTCTTAGGTCATGCCTACTATCCATCAACATGCCATAACCGTGCACCGAATCTCGGATGCATATTTGCCGTGGCATCGATCACCGATTGGTTCGACGGATATTTGGCACGACGGTGGGATATCACATCGGCATTTGGTGCGTTTTTGGATCCGGTGGCCGATAAGCTCATGGTATCCACGGCATTACTCATACTGTCGGGAAGATATGGTGGGTTGGTAGCCGTACCCTCGGCTGTCATCTTGGCACGAGAATTGGGCGTGAGCGCCTTGCGGGAGTGGATGGCATCGCGTGGCAAACGGGACAATGTGAAGGTGGGAATGCAGGGAAAGATCAAGGCGGCATTGACGATGATTAGCTTGACTTGCATGTTGTTGGTGCCAGAGGGAGTGGGATTGGAAAGTGTGGGTTGGACAAGGTATTTTGGACTGTTGGGGGTGGGTGGTCTAGGGAATGTAGTATTAGTAGTAGGAGAAGGAGGAGGAGAAGGAGTGATCAAGAATGCTGGATTGGCGTGGATGCTTGGACCTAGCCTCCTCATGTTATTTGCGAGTGCAATCATTACTGTCACCAGTGGAAGTGTGTATTTCCGTGCGGCACTTCCGGTACTTTTGGGAAAGGAGTGAGGGATGTGCGGTTCTTTGCAGAAAAAAAAATAGATTCGTATATTTGCACAATCATTCTTGACTCTAGATAATGACGATTGAAAATTTATGGCTTTTGGTTGAGTTATATGATCTGCATTTCCCAGTCAAACATCGGAACATTCTAAGTGTCGTTGTAAGTTGATGAGTACATGCAGATAGCCATCCCGTTTTCTGGGTGGTCACCTTCTTCGTCTCTGTTGAAGTGGTTCTCTTGGTGTCCCTTTGCTGAACTGAGTAATCATGCAGGTGGTGATTCCACTGCAAACGAGCAATACCAGAGCTGCACAGGCAAGAAGGAGAGAGCTGAAGATATTTTCTAATAGGTAAAGAGGTTACAGCGATGTCATGGGAAATAACGTCAAAACCTCTCTACAAGACGGTAGTACCTCTAAAACAACTGATGCCTTCGACATAGCCACGCAAGCAGAATACTACGCTAACGAAACAGAGACTTCTTGCTGGCGGGCCATGCAAACTGAAAGTCAAGCGAGTTGGCGATACTGGATAAAATCGCTTAACTTTTGTTCCTGCAGTCAACCCTAGTCAACCTCACGTAAAAAGAACTTGACAATTCTTTCACAGCGGTAGAGGTAGAAGTAGAAGCTAAAAGGCAATGATGCATCCCAGTCGGCGCATCTCAACGGATCACAGCTTTCGAGCCTGGATCAAATTAGCCACCTACGGAGTTGTCGGGGTGATGGTTTTTATCCAAATGATACGTCTGATTGCACAGCAGCAAAACGGAGCAAACTCCTACTCATCTAGAGTAGACCAATACTTTTCACTTGTCACACCAATCTTGTCACCCTCTCCAATTGAATTGCATTCCTTCAAAAAGTCGTCGGATCCCTTCCTGGAACCATTGAATTGTCTTGATTTGTTGGACTCTTACAGGAAGAAAGAAATACCACAACTGAAAGTCCACACCGATGAACTCCCCTATCACAAGTCATACCCTTTTACTTGTCCACAAATGACGCCAAGGTGGATTATGTACGAGTGGGGATTTTCGACAGCGGGGATTACTACGAAACTCGCATGACTGAGGCTATGCAAACTATCTTAGATGATGAATCCAAACGAATGCCAGCCAACGCTCAACAGAAAAGGCCTATCATGGTCGACGTCGGAGGCAATGTAGGCTGGTTCTCCATGCTGTCAGCTGCACACGGAGCAGAGGTGTTTGTCTTTGAACCCAACGTGGTGAATATGGTGAGATTATGCGAGTCAGCAGTACTCAACGGATGGTCATTATCACTGAATCCAGTGTACAATCAACTCCATCCCTTTATGAAAGGGGTGAGCAACAACCACGGCAAAGAGCTTCAAATGTACAAGAATGATCCAGGTAACCCTGGCTCGTTCACCTTTTCAGAGAGGGCTGCAGGTGGTGCAGAAGTGCCTGGGGGTTTACTACAATTAGTGTCGCTTGATGCGTTAGCTGGTTCACAAAATTGGCTCGGTGCCAGTGGTAATGACAACACAAGGATTGCAATACTAAAGATTGATGTGGAAGGCCTTGAATTGAAAGTGTTTGAGGGTGCAAAGGAATTACTCAAGAGTAGGATAGTGAAAAATATTTTCATGGAGTGGAAGAATGATGAAAAATCAGACAAAGTGGAAGAGTGGAAAACAGTGTTTTCATCTTTAATTGATTTGGGGTATGAGCTGTTCAAAGTCGGGGGTTGGGGGGGTCCTGACCATATTGTAACTGACAAGTTTGAGAATGGACAAGAGCTTATTGGTTTTCTTTCTGGTCGCAATGACGTTGCCAATATTTTGTTGCGTCTTACAGAAACTGGGGCCGATTAGAAGTATAACAATAGAAAGGGACCATTGGCTTCCGTTTTTAACGTCAAAGTTACTCCCCATTTGCGAACGATACCGATTTGCAATCTGTCACTGGTTGCAAATAAAAAATGGAAGCCTCTTTCATCTTTTCCGACTCCGTTGACGCAAATTGGCATCATGGAGGAAAAATCACTAATTTGACTCGACTACCTTAGTTGAGCGAAGATTTTGGCGTTGTGTGCAGAACGAACCACTTCTTCACATAAACAGAGTTCACAGGGTCTGTCACCCAAGCAATGACAAAAACAAAAGACGGACGTGCCGACCAATTGGTGCCGACGTGCCATCCAGTTTGCAGTACGAACCTACTAATATTAGGGAGTTAGGGTGATCAGAAGGCAGAACACCACAACGTCAGACAACATCATAATATCCACGAGACATAACTCGCTGTGGTCCTCCTCCTCAATTGAAGGTTTTGAAGCGGACGGACTGACGCGATGACGATTCTCTCACTTCGACGCAACGCCGGCGCCAATCCTCGTGCCATTCGAGCCTGGATCAACTTCGCCAGCTATGTAATCCTCTGTGGAATAGTTGTTGTACCAAGCTTACGATTAATACTAGCAATGGTAAAACCGACGCCTGCAACAGTCCGTGATGGTGATGGGGAGAAACCTCCCGCGAGAGCAGTCCCGGCCAAATTATCACTGTCTTCGTCGATTGAATATAATGATGAAAGGATATCATTCAACAAGTCATTGGATCCCTTACTGGAACCATTGAATTGTCTTGATTTGTTGGACTCGTATAGGAAGAAAGAAATACCGGAGTTGAAAGACCACACCGACGAACTACCCTACCACAAGTCATATTTGAGGTTGACGAAAACAGAAACTCCATTTTATCTATCGACAAATGACGGTATGGTTGACGCGATAAGAATTGATATTTTCAAAAAAGGATATTATTACGAGCCGTTATTGACACAAGCTATGCAAACCATCCTGTATGATGAATCCAAACGAATGCCAGCCAACGCTCAAAAGAAAAGGCCTATCATGGTCGACGTCGGAGGCAATGTAGGTTGGTTCTCCATGCTGTCAGCTGCACACGGGGCGGAGGTGTATGTCTTTGAACCCAACGTGGTGAACATGGTGAGATTGTGCGAGTCAGCAGTACTCAACGGATGGTCATTATCACTGAATCCAGTGTACAATCAACTCCATCCCTTTATGAAAGGGGTGAGCAACAACCACGGTGAAGAGCTTCAAATGTACAAGGTTCACAAACACAATCCTGGCTCGAACACCTTCTCGGAGAAGGCTGCGGGAAGTGATAAAGTGGGTGGGGGTTTACTACAATTAGTAACTCTTGATGCGTTGGCACAAGATCAAAATTGGCTTGTCACAAACGATGATGATGATGACAACACAAGGATTGCAATACTAAAGATTGATGTGGAAGGCCTTGAATTGAAAGTGTTTGAGGGTGCAAAGGAATTACTCAAGAGCGGGGTAGTGAAGAACATTTTCATGGAGTGGAAGAAGGGTGAAAAAAAGGAAGAATCGAAAGAGTGGGAAAAAGTATTTTCCCTTTTGCTTGATTCCGGATACGAGTTATACAAAATTGGGAACATCCCAGGTCCGAAAGACATCGTGACCGAAAAGTTTGAGAATGGACGAGAGCTTATGATTTATCTTACATCTACCATGCCGATTCAGAACGCAAACCTTTGGATACGTCTTGCAGAAACTGAGTGAGATGAAGGGGAGTGAACTGAAACGAATAAACTCGATAAAATTTGTTTAGCATCTCTCTGTGATAAGATCAGAGAACAACATAGCATTCCCCGTTTCACACCTCGCGTTTCCTAATCACCATATGCAGTCCCTTCCTAGTATGGATCGTCGCCCCCGTTCGCATGCCCACGGGATGGTCCAAATCCTCGGGGTGTTTCATTATATCCACATTCGTCTCGGCCAATTTCGACGAATCAAACTCAAACATGAATCGACGCAATACCATCGCCAAGGTCACCGTAGCCTCCAATGTCGCAAACTCGTCTCCCACGCACTTGCGGGGACCGCCACCGAACGGCAAGTACGCAAAGTCCGAAGCGATCTCATTGGGGTACAAGTTGGTGTTCATCCACTTCTCGGGATCATATCCCGCCCATTCGGGCACATTCNGCGATCTCATTGGGGTACAAGTTGGTGTTCATCCACTTCTCGGGATCATATCCCGCCCATTCGGGCACATTCGGATTCACGTACTTGGTCTCCCATCGTTCTGGAATGAACTCATTCGGTTCCGGCCAGAACCGTTCGTCATGATGTAAATTGTACAGGGATAAGAAGATATCCATTCCACGAATTACGGTCGCCTCCCGCCCTCCACCCTTGGGTAGGACATTCTCGGTACGACAACGTCGTATCAATAATGGCGGCTCAGGATACAGACGCAATGTCTCGGCCACAACCAAACGCAAATACTTCATATTCTTGATATCGTCATATGTCGGGGTGCGATCGCCAATCACAGTATCAATTTCATTTTGTACCTTGGCCATTTTATCTGGATGTTTCGTCAATTCAAACAATGCCCACGTTAATACTGCCGCGGTTGTCTCGTGCCCCGCAATCAGCATGGTCATTAAATCATCCCGCAGCTGCTTATTGTCAATGTCGGCACCACGCATATCTACCAAGAATCGTAATAGACTCGGGTCCTTGACATTGGCATAATCTCTTTTCTCTAGTTCTTCTATATCATCCACCTGTCGTGAACTTTTGGCCCGATTGATCAAATCCGTCAACACATCATCGAGCAATCTCAAGTCGGAATTGAATTTCCGTAATCGAGGCACGACCTCGTTGGCAAACGGTAAATCCCAATAGGGTGCGGGGGTCATACTGCGATGTTCCGCCTCGACCAAGGCCGAATAGACAGCCTTGATCACCGGTGATTCCTTGGTCACCGATCCAAATTCGTAGTTGAAGACGGAGAGGCCGATGATATCCAATGCCACGGAACAGAATTTTTCTTCCATTTCAATCTTACCACCAGGGGTTTGTTCCATGGGTGCATCATTTTTCGAGGATGCTTCGTACAGGCTATCGATTAATCCCAGATTGCAGTACCCAAACAATCCCACCATATGGTTCAACCATGCCTTGTGAAAGGCGGGGACAATGGCCCGACGACGTACCGTCCATGTCTCGGGATCGGCGGGGATCAATCCCTTGCCCATGATGGGCTTCAATATCTCGGCCAGTATACCCTTGTCGTACGAGCCATTGGCCTCGCGCAATATATGCTTGGCCTGGATCGGATCGGACACGACCAAGAAACTTTTTGGCCCGAAGCACAGCTTGTACGGACTGCCGTATTCGTTGGCATAGCGTTGCAATCCGATGAACATGGTTCCGTCGGCGATGTCGGTGATTTCCCCCGTGGCCAATGGGCATCCGTCGCGACTGGGATATCCGCCGTAGATTTGTTCGATGTTGGTTCGCAGTACGTTGGCGCCGTCGGCGAAGGTGCAATCTGTGCCCGGAGCGCCGGTTTGCATCATTGGGAGTTTCCATAGGTATTCCCACCACCAGGGTAGGCCCTCCTTGGATTCCGTAATGGCGGCAGTTTCCTCGCTATTATTGGTGGATAGTGGGGTGGTACTGCTAGTAGTAGTAGTAGTAGTAGTAGTAGCTTCTTTTTCTTTTTCTTTCGTATCGAGGGCATGCAGTCGAGACGAAACTACTACAACACCATCATTAGCAGGATGTAGTCGTTGTTGTTGTTGTCGACTACTAGTAGCTCCCGATCGAACCACAAACGAAGATGGAGCGAATGCAGTGCTACTCCAAACGCCATTATTATTGGAGGAAGATGAAGAAGCTGCAATGTAAAATAGAACTGCGGTGATTG
>JALLAX010000084.1:7104-17668 GCA_036939555.1 Discostella stelligeroides
TAGTATTACCAGTCATAACAATATCAATCTCCACGACCTTATTCCCAGATTCACCGAATTCCGTTGCAGCAAATCGTGATATATATCGCTTCACTTCGGCACGTTTACGCAAATACGAACGTCCAATGGATTTCATACTTCGATGGGAAGAATAAGAGAGGGCGTTGCTGTAGGAACGATCACGAATTTTGGACGATGGTAAGGAATTTACCATCTCTTCTTCGTTGTCATCATCCTCATCCTCATCCTCATCCTTCATCATGGCATCATCTTCATTATGAATCTCCACATCTCCTTTATCGGCAGGAGTAATGGATGTAGCATTAGAAGTATTAGACTGAGGATACACCACCACAGTCACCGGAGTGGGCAATCCCTGCGCCTTAATCGCGGTTAATATTCGTTCACCACGTACACTAATGAGATCCTCCAATGATGCCGTTGGAGTCGTAGTGGCAGCATCATCCAATGAGTTATTAGGTGCAGTGGTAGTAGAATAACTGTTATTAACGGATCCACAAATAGTTCCATCAATGAGGAACAATACCAAATCACAGACACGACATAAGTCCAATGCTCCTTGGATACTAGCGTCAGCCCCGTCTTGGTACCCCATGTGCGAATATTGCGGAGTGAAGGCAGTGGAGTTAGTGAGGAGCGTAAGTTGCTGTAATTGTTGATGATTTTGCTTTCCACCACCAGTATTGCCTCCGCCGGAAGCAGCAGTCCTGGAAAAGGAGGAAGCAGAGTAGGATGCAGTGACAATGCTTCGCTTGTTACTACCATCACCGTCGTTGTTGACACCGTTGGGTATAGTCGTTGGGACAGAACCGACAACTTGATCTGCAGACTCCATCAAGGCTGTTCTTACAGATTCTTCCAACGAGTATTCTAATTCGGACAAGGAAATGATTCCCACAATTCGGGGTGGATCCGATGCAGAGGATAGAGCGCGTTGGAGAGATGCCATGATGATGTTACTGTTGTTGCTGCGGCGGCTGCTGCTAATAGCAGCGTTAGTACTCGTCAGATCTGCAGTATCATCCGTTGTAACAGCAGGCATGAGAAGGAAACGACGTGCATTCCAAACATTCTTCTTTGATGCATCCCTCCGTTGCTTGATGGCATTTAATCGATTGGCCTTATTTTCTTGACTGCTGGTAATGATGCCACTGCTATTTTTCGACCCCTTGCCTCCTCCTCCTCTGGATGGCAGAGCTGATGTCGATGATGCAATTGCAGTACCCGATTGGACTTTTCCTGCCCCCTTGCGTCGATTGAGACTCCGCTTCGAGGAGACTGTGCGTTTGTTCTTTTTGTTTTGTTGTTTGAGCTTCCCGGCTCGATGGGAGTGGCCGGTGTTGGCTGCAGCAGAGGCGGCCATAATGATGACAACTTGGATTTAGAATAGCTTATTGTTAACTGGAAAATACCTTTCTACCAAGCGATCGATAGTACTCGTTGGCTGCTCTAGATAGAGACACTGTGCAGCTCACTATGACACGCAAGATCTGGCCGTCGGCAGTCGGCACGATATCTACTTCAGAAATTCGTGGTTCTGCCGCTTCCCGCCGCTGATCACTT
Organism: Discostella stelligeroides; assembly: GCA_036939555.1. Taxonomy (NCBI): domain Eukaryota; phylum Bacillariophyta; class Thalassiosirophyceae; order Thalassiosirales; family Thalassiosiraceae; genus Discostella; species Discostella stelligeroides. Next base: position 8,689 of record JALLAX010000084.1, read on the forward strand.
ATCACTACTTTGGGACTTCCCGCCATGAAAAATAGTGGCGATCTGTGGCGATCCACTACTTGTCACTCCACACTCCAGTTACTCAAGAACTTAATGATGTTGTGAGGAGAGTATCTCCCTTGAGAGGCATTCATTTCTTATTGGATGAAAAAAATTTAGAGTAATTCAGAAACAGCCTCAATAAGACCTTGCTCGAGGCGAAAGGAATAAACTTCATGCTGGTTACTAATGTCTTACTTCTTGCACTCCATGAACTCTTTCATATAACTCCACTCTATCCTTATCCATTCCAATGCACATTTTCATGAGTAAACCCTCTACTGTATGTCCAATCCCCTCCCCTCCACCGCCGCCAAAAACACATGAGATGGAGAGATGAATTACAAACCTCTTTCCTCCGTCTCCCTCGACGCAACAATCCTCTCACTTGTATTTTCTACAAAGGTTTGGATAACTTTGTATCTGGTAAATATATCCCAAACCGTTTCTTTATTGCCACTCGCTGTTTACTAAATTTATCATCCGGACTGAAGCGGGCCGGATGGGCGGATTCGGTTACCTTTCCTTCGGGATTGGCTTTCTGTGTAATTTATTTTTCACCGTGGCGATTCACAATGTGAATATCATGATTGTTGTTGTCAATTATTGTTGTTCGCGAATGAATATGAGATCATGGTAATGAAATAACATTGATCAATAATTGCGTAAATTGTGTATTTGCGCCCGATGAGGATATGATATTGATAGATTTGCGAATTATGGGACAATAATAAATTTGAACAATATTAGTCAGCTTTCATTACGAGTCAAGGAAAAAAATCTGTGCTTCCAACGACGTGCGACAAACAGTAAAAATACGAGACGCACCTTGAGCGTGTACACTCGCTTGCCATTTTCATCTAGGTAATACATTAAATGCATGTTGTCGTTGTAGTCTCTTCCCTTGCGCCGTTGATTGAATGGAAAAGTACAACCAGTGCCCGGTGGTGTCTTTTCTTTTGGTTGGTTAGGTATCGTAGTAGTCGACAGACATTTCCCGCGTTTTTTTGTTCATTTCGCCGTACAGACTGAAGGACCAATTTTCAACAGCTCCCAACAGCAGCATGCATGCAGGCTCCCAACTCCCATCAAAAGAGCAGTGTTTTTACTTGAGATTCACCGACACCTACCGACACCGACGCTCCAACAAATAATTGGTTGCTTCGCCCCCCTGGCTACCTATCAAGGAAGAGTGTGTTCGTGTTTCGTGTGGCGATAAACTGAAAAGAGAGAGACTCGTTGCCAGTTGCCGCTGCACCCCACGCCTTAATATTCATACCTAATACCATCATGAGCAACGTGGGAATACCGATAAAACTTCTCTATGAAGCAGAAGGAATGAAAATCACTGTGGAGGTAAGAAGTTGTTCCTCATTCCCGCATTATACAGAACATCGCGCCGGGGCGAATATGAGGAGTGTTGGCGAAGTATATTTAGTTGTTTGAAAAGAAATTGTTTGTGAAATCTAATTACTCGTCATAATATCATTGGGGTGGAGAATAATATTGTGATGACTCCTATTTTATACTGGATTGTGGACCGGGTTTTCGCACTTGAGAAAGTTTCAAGATTGGCAGCAGAGACTCTTATATGACTGATATTCCACCACTTTTATCATATCATATCCATTCTGCATCTCACCCGTACGCTTCGCATCATTTTGTTTCTTTATCTGGATTAGATGAAAAATGGCGAAATATATCGAGGATTACTTCTTAATGCTGAGGATACAATGAACATGACCCTATCGGAAGTCATTCGAACTGGTCGCAATGGTCAAGTGACCAAATGCCCAACAGTCTATTTGCGTGGGAGCGGAGTACGATTTATTGCATTGCCGGACTTGTTGAGGAATGCACCGGCATTTAAGAAAGTGGCAAATATGAAGGCGAAGATGGAGTCGGAACGGGGTGGCGCAAAGGCAGGGGGCAATGGTGGTGGTGGTGGTGGCGGCGGTGCGAAACGAAAGCGCGATGGATAAGCGGATAAAATGCATCGGGGAAAGAGATGGCTAAAATTGTTGACGAGGAGTAACCAAAAATATATTAACGATCTTCATATTTATGCAGATATCATTATTCTATGAATTCACTCTGACGTCGCCACTAGACGCATCGTAGTCGAACAACCATGGACTTCACTGCTGTTAATGTTATAGAAATAAAAAGACATGAGGAATCACCACTTGACAGATGTTTCCGTATTTTGAACGCACTTCCAACCTCTCCTCCTTTGATTCAACATTAGTCGATTTACTCAGCGCCATTTTCCAGAGGGCCAACTCTAGGCTGGTCGACGCAACCATCAGAAAATTACGATGTTGCTGCACGTATTGTGTAGTCAAGTTGCGAATCTCCGTAAATGCATTGATTTCTATTTCTTGATCAGGGAGGTCATACGCAAATGCATCAAATTCATGAAGCACTTGCATCCTTTCTGAATCAAGATCTGGGAGATCATACATCCTACTTTCAAGTTCTCCACGATGTTCCATACTCATGCAATCGGTACGGGATGAAAGGCTGGCTTCAACAATGACCTGATATACCCGATAGATCTCTCGCATGAAATCTCGGTTAGCAAGGTTGTCAAAGGGGAAGTTTGCATCACAAATTTCATCCAAAAGATTTTGCCAATTGATCACAAGGTCTGGAAAGAAATTTCTATGACTCTGAATCAAATGTCGTACATGCTCTGCCATGCTGGACAGGATAACTTGTTTCAGTATCCCCTCAAAATCGAATGGGACTGAATCGCTCCTCTCCTCGTAATGCTTGAGACAGTAGTGAAAGATTTCTTTCGGAGTCTCAGATAAGAGCATGTAGGCAAGAGGAGTCTCTCCCCATAGATCTTTGACTAACAGAGAATCAGGGTGACTCTCCATGATACACTGATATAGCCGCATGTCGTGCTTTGATGAGCACGCTAAAATGTGCAGGGGTGTCATGCCTACGCAGTCCACTTTGGCGCAATGGCCTGGAAGCTGTTTCGCCACAACCCTGAGTAATTCAAGCGTGTTATTGTGTTCCATGGATTGATATGAATGATAGAAACACAATCGGTGGATGGGCAAGTCATCGAACCTAGCTTTGAGCATATCGATTGTGACATCCACATCTTGGAAGGAACTAATTGCATACTCAAAGTTATCCTGATCCAAGGAAGATGAAGGTGAGACGGCAATATTTCGCAGAAATGGGCAATATCCACTTGTCTCGATCTCAATGATGGCGGAGGGAATATTGAGATGCAAAAGAGATGAGCATTTCTTGAAAATACTCCCGCTTATGTGTTGAAGCCCATCACTCAAATGAATCTCCGTTAAAGCAGAACATCTAACGAATACCGAAAATCCCATGCTGACAACAGAGGAGGGAATTTCGATTTGTCGAAGTGCGATGCAATCACTGAATACATCGTGACCGATAGTTGTCAGGCCATTGCACAAATGTACTTCCTTCAATGATGAGCATAATTCGAACGCACACTCTGAAATAGTATGAACAGATGGCGGGATATGGATGTGTGTCAACGATGCACAACCTCTGAATGAACTCCGACCGATAATTCTTAGTCCGTCATTCAGACGAACCTTCTTCAATGAAACGCATCCATCAAATGCAATAAAGCCAATTTCATTGACACTGGATGGAATATTGATCTGGAGAAGAGATGTGCAATGACGAAATGCCTCATCATGGATGATCTGTAGTCCTTCGCATACAATTACTTCCTGCAAAGAATTGCATCCCTCGAACGCTGCCTTTCCGATGCTTTTGACCGTGGTGGGAATTTGAATTTTGGTCAATCCCCTGCAGTTCTGAAATGCAAAGTCACCGATTTTTTGAAGACCTTCCAACAAGCGAACTTCTGTCAAGAATGGGTTGTTTGAGAATTTACGTGATGGAATCGATGTGACGGTATTGTCTACGAGAAGATGAGTGCCATCGTTGATGAAGTGAAACTGAGTCATTGGGGCTCGTGCACTGCCAGGTTCCCGAAAAATTGGTGGATAAATAGAATTTAGAATTCGGGAAGTCACGGCTCTTGTGTCCCTGCCTGTGATTGATTTAGTATCTACTGGATTGAACAGACTCTTTCAATAGCTTGCTTCGGCGGGAAAGCGCTGGTGTGTGGGGGGTAGAGGGGGGAAGTGAAATGAAGTTGTCGATGCAAAAAAAGAAAAATATCCTAAATCTGTACTCTAGAGAGGTAGAAGACATCAAAATTCGTTGATCGGCTCGTGGAGAGAGGGAGAGTGCTATCTCTCGAGAAAGGAGTTTCTACATCATAGTATTTGAAAACATCAAATATAAAGACGAAAAGAGAGGGCGTGTTTATCCATAGGCTGATAACCGCTCGTCGGTTTGACCCCAATGAGCTGGATGCCCTAGATAAAAGTGCATGCTTGGTATCAGAGTGGGAATTCGGCGAACGAGGACGACAACAACGACGACAGCTGATGTCATTATGTTTTGGTTATGAACAAGCCTCTCGACGAATAAATTACCTTTATCTCTGTATCCCTCATTTCTCCTGTTTTCCTCGAGTCTAATACTAAATACTATAAAATCCTAAACAAGTTCAATCACCGCCATCTTAGCATTATCCCCCTGTCTCGGCATCGTCCTCAAAACGCGCGTGTACCCCCCATTCCGTTCGGCATATCGTTCCGGTGCCGCCTCAAACAGACTATGGACCAAATCCTTATCATATATCCATCCCATGGCCTGACGACGGGCATGCAAATCGCCGCGTTTGCCGAGTTCAATCATGTGATCGACGTGTTTGCGCACCGCCTTGGCGCGGACCGCGGTGGTTTTGATCCGACCGTGGCGGATGATTTCGGTGGTGAGGGCGCGGAGGAGGGCCTTGCGCTGATCGGCGGGTTTGCCTAGTTTGGGCATGCGTTTACCGTGACGGATCATGGTGAGAGAGGTGGTGGTGGTGGTGGAAGGAGCGACGCTGCGGGTGGTGATCGGTTGGGAGATTGAAGCCGGGCCTGCATGAAGGAAAGGTTGATGTGTGAAAAGAGTAGCAATTTATTAGGCAACTGGATTGAAACAAAAGTCCAGCAGTAAAAGAATTGAGCAGCTTCCCGACTGAGCAGTAAGTACAGCTGTATAGCTGGACCAATCGATTTCGAATATATCACCCTCGGCGGAGAATAATGCCATTGCCATCAGCCAGCGCGTCGGCCGCCCAATTATTTTATTGAGCGAGCGCCGACACACTCTTTGGTTCTTTTGATACATTTTTTGCATCAATATGACTTACTGAATGCCGAGGCCCCGGCGACCAGCATGGAACAAAAGAGAGCGGCAGCCTTCATGGTTTCTACAACAAAACGGATTATCGCCGCTGTGATGCTGCTCTAGAGGCTGCTGTTCCAAAGAACCGACGGTGCACAGAATGAGTGAATTCATGCGAAGTTTGTGGTCCACCATTCAATACTAATTCCTACGCATAAGTTCTGAGATTGACGCAGAGTGCGTCAGTCTGCCCATCACGCCGCCAACACAACCACACACACCAAACAACACCAAGCAAACAAGATAGAACCCTCGATTGTCGATTGTTCGCCGACCCATCCAATCAAAGCCAAAGGCTCGCTCGAGTATCAAATAGGAGTATCTAGTAATTGCGGAATTCCCCGACCAACTCTTCCTCTAGACCATACGCCAACCATGAGAACAATTATCGTCGCTGCCTTGATTGCCGGGGCATCTGCCTTTGGTAAGTAGATTTCTATTTCTGTGAAAAAACGACGAAATTCCGGCGTATGATGTTGATTGAATGGAATTGACAACTATCATCACCCACTCGCCACGAAACCAACCAACCAACCTTTCGACCTCTATCTTCTCGGGTCTCGTGTTTGAAAGCTCTCATTTGTTCACATTCTTTTTGAACTGAATGAACTCGTTGTCCTCTTCCATTTCTCACACTATTTTCCCTTTCCCACTCACTCACTCACTCACTCACTACAAAACAATTCTAGGAGTTCTACCCATGACAACCTCATCCCGATCATCCTCAACATCTCTCAACGAAATCCTCTCGGCCGAAGATCGCGCCACCAAAATCGAACGATGGGGTGAAATCCGTGCCATGTCGAAAGAAGAAGCGGCTGCCAATTTGTCACCCGAGGATCTGGAGACCTACACCAACTACTATGCCGAAGTACGGGAGGGCGTGCTCAAGATGGAGGAATTGGCCAAGTTGATTATGCAAGATGTGGACAAGGCCAAGGGGATTGCACCCAAGACGAATGGACAGAGGAAGAGGGATAAGTGGGCGCGAGTGCAGGCGAGGGCTGCGGCAAATGCAGCGGCGGCGGTGAAAATGTAAGGAAGATGGTGGGAGGGTGGGGGATTGCTGTAACCGGTTGGATTTTAATGGCGAATGTTGGTTTTCATTATAGACTTTCTAGAATATAAATATCGTTCACGCTTCCTTTCTCTAGAGCTTCATTGGTAGTCGGTCACTCGGTTGATATGAATTGATCTTCATTGGTTATCGGTCACACGGTTGATATGAACTGATATATTATTCATCATGCACTCTGTACCTTCATCACTGACCTAGCATGCACGAACACCCCCACGAGACTCGCCGCCTGCAACTTCTCATCGGTGCCAAATGCCAGCCGGTGTTCGACAGCGCTCATCCCATCCAGCAATACCGCCAACACACCGGGGGGGAACTCCATCCCCACCACCGCCGTACCCAGATCGGCCAATACATCCGTTAATGCATACCCTTTGGTGACGCAAATATGTACCAACTTATCGTATGCCTCCTTAAAATCAAGATTCAGTAGCCATTCCAATGTTTGATGCACATCCGTGGGCAAGGGCGCTCCGCTGGTCATGTAGACATTCTTCTCATTCACAATGTCGCTGGACATGGCGGTGCTCTGCAGTAAATTGAGTACCCTTCGCATATCTCCTCCACTTAGGGATAATATACTCTGTATCCCATCCTCGGTATAATTGACCTTTTCGGCATCGGCCACCTCCAACAATCGGCTTCGTATTTGATCTACCCGCAACGGCGCGAACCGAAATCGCGTACATCGACTCTGTAATGCCGGGATGATCTTATTGACATAATTACAAATCAAACAGAAGCGTGCATTCTTGGTATGTTTTTCAATGACACGCCGGAGTGCAAATTGTGCGTCGGACGTAAGCGCATCAGCCTCATCCAAGATGATTAGTTTGATGCCCGATTTGAAGAGTTGTCTCGTTCCGGCAAATTCTTTGATTTCATTCCGTACCACGTCGATGCCACGTGCGTCCGAGGCGTTGAGTTCCAGTGCCATGGAGGAGTAGGCAGCGGTAGAGCCGTACATTCGTTTGGCAGCTGCGACTATGGTGGATGTCTGGATGGAGATTCAATGGTAATTGATAATATTATGTCAACACGGTTGTTTCATATGAAGTTATGAGCAAAATAAAATAGCGAAGCAATCCGAGAGAATAGTCATCTCAATCAGTAATATAAATATACTGCATTCATAATACTAACTATGCATGCCATCTCCATAATATCTACTCTCACCTTACCCGTCCCTGGAGGACCATACAACAACAAGTGAGGCAAATTGTCATTGTCAATCAAACGCGTCAAGATGGACACAATGTCTTCATGGGCCACCAATTCCTCGAGAGATGATGGGCGGTATTTCTCAACCCAAGGCATTTGAATGGACTCATCGCTGATTTGGGGGCGGGCATGTTTGATTATGCGCGTGGAATCGGCAGAAGCGGTGGTGTCGGAGGCGGTGGGGGTAGTGTCGATGTCCATGGTTGCTGGATGGAGGCGACTGGTGATGGCGAGAGACAAAAAGCAAAAAAATTTTGTTGTTACCAACGTGTTACAACAATAACAAGGGGAGTATTTTTCCGGGGGGGTCCGGGGGGGAACCCCCCCGGAAAGCGAAAAGAGAAAAGAGATGCCAAAATTGGCTTTCGCCTCGTGGTTACTGGTTGGGGCTATGGACGGAGTCCGGTCCATAGCACGGTCCATAGCAAATAATAGTGGTGTGCAATTTGGTTTAATCTTCTCAATATTGATTTTCAGGCAACACTTCCAGCAAGTAATTTGTAGTACTTTTCACGGGCTTTTCAAATCTGTATCAAACGTTGCATTATTCCGAGTGGAACATGTATTTTTTATCTTTCAAAGTCAAACGTAAAGTTGGAAAACACTATTTTGATATATGACGTAACGTGTAGAAAAGCTACGTTGGAATGAGATTCGGAATCAAGTTAGAGTACTTTGTATCTAAAGAGAGAGAGAGAGGAGAGAGATTCATCAAAGATACTATTGATGTTGCCACCCTGATTAATCGACAAACATCACGGCATCGTTGACGGCGGCGGCATCACGGCAGCGGCATCATCGACAGCAGAGGCATCATCAGCAACAGCTGCATCCTCATCGACAATGGCAGCATCGTTGACGGCGGCATCGTTGACGGCAGCGGCATCATCGACAACGGCAGCATCGTTGACGGCGTCGGCATCATCAATGGCGACAGCATCGTCCACAGCCGCTGCTTTGTTGACGGCGGTAGCATCACCTTTCACACCAGCGGCATCGTTGACGGCGGCGGCATCATCATCAGCATCGACAACTTCAACAGCAGCAGCATCGTTGACGGCGGCAGCATCGTCGACGGCGGCGGCATCATCAACAGCAGCGGCATCGTTGACGGCGGCGGCATCATCATCATCATCAGCAGCAGCAGCATCACCTTTCACACCAGCGGCATCTTTGACGGCGGCGGCATCATCAGCAGCAGCAACAACTTCAACAGCAGCGGCATCGTTGACGGCGGCAGCATCGTCGACGGCGGCGGCATCATCAACAGCAGCAGCATCGTTGACGGCGGCGGCATCATCATCATCAGCAGCAGCAGCAGCAGCAGCA
>JALLAX010000085.1:0-17570 GCA_036939555.1 Discostella stelligeroides
TTTCTCGTCAGGCTTTCATATGTAGAGTGAAGTGTGGGCTCGATCCGACAAACGGACGGACGGACAGAGCAACCCGTTATCTTCTTCTCGTTGCCCCTGCCTCATTCACCATGACAACTTCCGCAACTACTACATAAATAATAATCAGCAATGCCTACCACCGCCGCATCCAAATCGACCGCAGAAGTAGTAGCAGCACCCCCTGCCACCGCTAGTAGTACTTCCTCTGGACGACAAATCCCCATCGTCTGTCCGGGCCATACTCGCCCTCTCGCCGAACTTCAGTTCTGCACCTTTGTCGAAGATGTCAATGATGATGATGACAACAGCAACAACAACACCGCCAAGAATGGCGAGGACATGACGTCGCCGCCACCACTCACCTCCGAGATGGATGCATCATCAGCAACAGCATCATCATCATCCCAAAGCAAGCGTCACGTTCATCATCATCATCATCGCACCCTCCTAGCCTCGGCCTGTCACGACAAACTCCCCATGCTGCGCGATGCCACCACGGGAGATTGGATAGGGACCTTCAGCGGACACAAGGGTGCCGTATGGTCAACGCGCTTTGATACCACCGCATCTCTCGTGGCCACGGCCTCGGGGGATTTTACCGTCAAGGTATGGGATGCCATTACCGGAGAAGAATTGTATAATTTTGCTCATGATCATGTGGTCAAGACGGTAGATTGGAGTTCCAATTCGAAATGGTTGGCCACTGGTGGACATGAGGGTATATTACGAATATTTGATATTGAGAATCCCGAGAAGGAACCGAGAAAGTTTGTTGCAAGTCCAAGTAGTAATGGTGGTGGCGGTGGCAATGAAAAGGAGAAGAGAGTTAGCATCTCCAAAGTCAATTGGTTCAATGACTCCATTGTCTTGGCCGCGGGAGAAGACGGAATTATTCGATTCTGGAATGTTGCGAGCGATAGCGCCAACGACGAGAAGACTCAACAACAGCCGGTACAGACATTACGGGTTATGGATAATGATGGTGGTGGTACAAGTAGCGGTAGTAGCAGTAGTGGAATACGTGACATGGAATTGGTAACCATATCGTCCACCCAACACACCATATTAACTGTGGCGGCAGGACAACACGTCTCGTTCTATGACATGGCCACATTTCAACTATTGCACTCGTATGCCATGCCCATTCATTTCCGTGAAGAGGGAGGTGCATCCTTACATCCCATTACCGGCGCGAAATTCGTTGTTGGCGGCGGGAGAAAGGGTGGATCCATGGCCAGTGGATCTAATGCGGATGGAAGTGGTGGTGGTGAATTAGGTTCCGATTTGATAGTGTACGTGTATGATTTTCACACTGGACAAATGTTGGAAAAGTACAAGGGACATCATGGTCCGATACGGTGTGTGCGGTATCATCCCGACGGGAAGAGCTATGCCACTGGTAGTGAAGATGGGACGATTCGAATCTGGAAGACGGATCCGTAATAAAACAACGAAAGATATGGGGTTTGAGACTGAGTTGTGGTGGGTCGAGAATATTGAATATGGTTGAAGCACGTTGATGATGCACGAGGAAGCGGGAGGTAGGGGGTGATCAAATTCAGTTGGTAAATGAAAGGAGAAATTTACTAGTTCCCCGTCAAATGGATGGTCACCTCTCGAGATACCTTTAAATTCATTATTTGTGTGTGCCCAAATATTTTGTTGCTTGGGTGGTAGTACATATCAATATAATTATTGTTGCATCCCAAGAAATATTCTCTTTCTTTCGATTGATTGTTACGTATTCAACTTGCTTCAATTGTTAATAATGAAGGCCCAACTTCTACATCCAATCGAATCGGGGAAGAGGGGTTAACTGTAAACTCACTCCTCATCTTCTCGTAATTGGTGAATAATCACACATGGTCCGTCTGCGAGCGAAGCTATCAATTTAAGGGCAGGGATCGATTGAAGTGCTCTACTTATCTGTTTCACTATCGACTGTGCGTCGAGTTCACCATCATCGTGCACAATTGTTGCTTCACAAATAATTTCCCCTACTGACACTCCCCCCAACTCCATCAGTTCCTTCCAGAGAATCATCCCCCACTGACATATATTTACTGGACATTCCCTATCCGTCACACTTCCGTTCCGATTTCCGTTCTGAAATAAGAGGCTGAGAGGGCTGCTTTCGGCTGTCTTCTAATCATAGAATGCGTAAGGAGGTGATCAACTAGCTAGATACGAACCAAATTTTCAGTTCGTAGTACATAATGATGTCCTGTTCGGGCAATTCAGCCATTTCAATGTGGCATGCAGGAGAGAGAGTCGTCGTCCTTAGCTTTCGTTGCATGGGAAAGTTGGTTCCATATTTCTTCTCATCTTCGTCGGGGATGGAGTTCTCACGTCCACTAGATATCTAGCGCAATGTGCGGTGTTAGAGGTATTGATAGTGTGATAAGTAGTAGTGTTTGTTTGTTTCTGCGCCATGGTGAAAATTTCTCATGGAAAGAAGGTCTTTTGTTTGAGAGAGAATGCCCAATCGTCCGTTCAGTGGCCTCTCCCGCCATCTCACGAGCCTCAAGCAACCGCAAACACAAACCCGCGACATCGCTTGCACCGAACAATTCATGCAATTACGATGCTGATTTTGGTCACATGAACAAACGCATACACTTCTTTATCGCGACAAATTCATAATTTCTCTGCATTTCCTTCATCATCCATAATCATCATCTTTAACCATGTTGGGAACACGGAGGAGCAATTTATCCAGACCGAAACGAACACCTCTGCAGCGTCCGCATCAGCATCTGAAGATGAAGACGACCTCGGAGGCTGATGGTGATGCATCGTTCGATGGAGGCTCCGCCATACCACTCTTCTACGTTCCAAACAGCAAATACATTTGCTTCTTCAACGGCAACGACAAAGGCAATGTATTTGAGAATCTCAAGAACAATTCTGATGTTACATCTGCTACATCGCTCACCACTTTATTTTCGTACGAGTCTTCGTCTGAGTACGATGGTGATGAATCGATTTCATTGCAATCTTCCAAACTACAGTCGGATCCAACATTAACAACACCGAAGTCATTGGCGCAAATTGCCGCCGAGAAGATCAAGGAAAGTCGTTATAGTTATCGAATGAATGAATGTGATGATCAATCCAAGACATCCAAGTCCACGGTAACTACCAAGTCATCATCGACCACCGCGTCGTCGTCGTCTTCCTCGTCGACATATCCGAAACTTCCTTCGACGGTGTTGAAATATATGTTCAAGTGCGACGGTGGTGGCAAGGTAGGAGAGAACATTGTATCAAACAATGTTAACCACGATGTTATGACCACCAAGAGGGATAGTACCAACACCGTCCAAGAACCAAGCGATGCCGGTAGCATCAGTAGCATGACCACCATTAGTACCCTATCCAGTCGATCTCGTCATCGATCCAAGAAATTTCAAGCAAAACGAAGTCAAGTTCTTGATGCAACTCCCAAAGGCAATGACACGGCAACGACAGTATCAGTCACTACTGTACTACCATCCTCGAAGAATAAGCACATGCCGATTCAGAAAAAGAAGAAAGAGCCAATCACCGTTGTTGCGTCCATGGGACGAGGTGGAGGGTACATGATACCTATTGATGAAATGAACGATTTGTGTCCCTTTGATGAAGAGAATGGAGTCGAATTGCAATTGGTCGAGGATCATGACTACTATTTGTCCAAGATTGCCAACGAGATAACGGAGCATCAACGACGGGTAGAGAGGGAATTGAGAAATAATAGTCGTCGTACTCATCATCGCGGTGAGATGAGCAGAAGCAGCCGCAGCAGCAGCAGCGGAAGTGGTATTCGCAGTGGTAGTAGGTCTGTGGAGATAACTCGCACGCCTAGCGAAGCTGACTTTTGACTTAGTAGAGAGGAAGATCTTTGGGTTTTGGTCATGGAGAGAACTAGTTGAGAGGACGTTCACGTATCAATATTATATGCGATATACTGATATACATGCAAAGAAGTGATTTTGTACAGGAAATTTGTTCCACCAAAGCGCCATTCCATATGAAGGAGAGATATTTAATTGATGTTATTTTAACAATAGTGGTTGTATTTACTATGCATTTACAATGCAAGAATGGATAGGAAGACTACTTCTCATAGAGCTCTTGGTTCTTGAGAAACAGAGTTCATTGTTCTATTAAGGTTCGTATTTTCGCATTTGGGTTGGAAATGCGGAGAAAAATGCAAATGCATAACTCACTTCAATTATACAGGTCCAGTAGTATTATAGCATGTAAAGCACACATACGACAATGATGATTTATTTACCTACGGCGATTACGATTTGTTGCGCTTGTGTATCCTTTGCCTCTGCACTCTTACTTCAAAGCTCAGGACTTTGTGGGAGCCAGTTTCCTTTTGTCACGCAGCACCCTCGAGAATAAAATCAACGGAAATATAAGAATTCCTTCATGGACTCAACCGTCGTACAGGTGAATTCAAATATTTACTCACAAGGCAAAACAAATGATTCCAGCTTGGCACTAGAGCTTGGCATTGTGTCACAGACTCTTCATGTAATAGGTACTACCACACAAAGCCCATCGAACAATAATTGAAGCTGAAGGTCACACTCATACACACATCATACACCCAGAAGCATCATGGTAGAAGAATAAACAATGCCATGCCTGCAAAAATAGTATTCAGTCTTCCCAAGAAATTGCGTGGCCGCAGCTCGACCAAAAAGGATGGCGAAGTTTTGGTGAATCACGGTGGGGAGCAAAGCCGTAGCACACAGAGTTTCAACACACCGCCACAGCAACAAACGAATCCAAGGAATGGAAAACCGAATTCAGCTCCATCGGGTAGCAGGAGAAAATCGAATACTGCCCCCTCGTCGCCGGTCAAGGAAAGCTCGAAATCCAACTCCAGGAGGAAGGCGGAGACAGCAGCAGTAGCAGTAGCAGTGCCGGAAAACAATTTAGTGCCTGTAAAATCGCAAACATCCTCAGAAGCAAAGGAAGAGGAAGTTGAAGAAGTGAACTCGGATAAATCCAAAATATTCTCAACATCATGTTTCATTCACAGCACCAACGGACACGATGATGATGACGACAATCAATTCTTCTTCCCCTCATTTGACATGAAAATTGACAATGAATTAATGTGGATGGATGATGGTGATAATCTACAACAGCATCAACAAAGTAACCAGACTTACACTACGTGCAGCAATAGTATAAGTGGCAGCCAGTATGATGGTCGCGAGGATTCTGACGACGATGGTGATGATGAAAAACCGCACTCAATAGCAGTTCCATGCAGTGGTCTTTTCACTGAGGAGGGGAGTGCTGATCCACCCGCTATATTATTAGATCTTGACGAAGACGAGTCGATGTTTGATCATCATCATTGTGCGGCGCAGGAGGAAGAAGAAGAAAATGTAAAGAAGAGAGAAAAATCTGGCAGTAATATACCCATCTTTTTCATGCAAAATGATGATCACGAAGGTGAGGCCCATCGCCCACGCAGCAAAACTCCGTCCAAGAATGAATTTTGGCTTAGCTCATCTTCATCATCATCCTTCTTTGGGCTGTCATCGACGTCGCAAACTCAATCCAACGACAATGACGAGGAATCATACAATTACAATCCGTCATGGGAACATTCTCAGATGAATAATCATCGACGAGTGGTGTCACCATCGCCCTCGCCATCTTCCATAATTCAATTCACACCAACAACTTCTTCAGCACCGACCGCAGCGACATCAGCATCAGAAATAGTAGCACCATTGCAAATTTCAACAAAACAAAAATCATTTGCAGAGAAGGAGGATTTGGCAGCATGGGGAGAGATTATTTCAGCCATTAAAAAATCACCCACTGAATCAATGTCTGAATCCCAAACCAATTATGCCAATGTTCACGGTGAGGATGTGTTTGCCGACAGTTTTTTCAACAATGAATTCAGCAGTAGTATCCATGCGAATGATCAAGCGGAAAACAGCAAGAACCATAACAACAATAATCGAGATGAAGATGAATTTGTAGCAACGACTGCGATAGAAAACAGTTCAGCTGGTAGTGACGATGATTTTTTCTTCTCCAACAACAATTCTCCTTGGTCGAATACTGTCACCGCATCGCGTCATAATGAGAAACATAAGGGGACGGAACAGGAGAGTGAAACGCATTTTGAGCACATCACTGCCTCGCTTGGAGAAGATGCGGAAGACTCTACCTCGTTGCTAGATACTTTATTTAATTACTCATTATCGAACGAGGATCCATCAGCAGTAGTGGAGGGGGACGAGGAGTATGGGAACAGTGGCAGTAATTTTTGTCGTAGCGATGACGGTCGGGGCGGTGATGGTGGTGAAAATGAGCCGCATGCAACCGTCGTCGCTGCTTCTGTTGGAGAAACACCAGATATTCCGAAAGAGAAATCGTTGGGTCACAGTACGATGAAAGAGCACAATGATTCACTGAGCATTAGCAAGCTTGCTCGTGCTCAGCATCATACCTCGGAGGAACACAATCAACGACAAAGTCATCAACCATTGCATCATCAGCATCAGAAGCAACACCTTCGCCGGCGACGTATGCACCCTTCGTCACTCAATGGTCAACATGATAGTAAACTTGTGGACATATCCACACTCAGTGATGACGCTGACATCCAGTTCTTACTTGCAAACTTAGAGGCCACCATCGGCCCTCGAGGAGTAGCCCCCGATATGGAATCGCTCAGCGGTCGTTCATCCGTCAGAAGTGCGAGATCGGCGAGGAGCGATCATGGCCATCAGCACCATCATCACCATCCACCTGATAAACAATTCAACGATGGAAGATCATTTATATGTAGACGAAACAGTGGCAGCGGTAGTACTGGTAGGCAGCAATACAGTCCCAGTGGTGGCGCCAGCGTCGACAGTCGAACAAGCCGTTCGAGCAAAGCTAGTCGAAAAAGCTACCGCAGCCACCAGAGCACCCGATCGGCGTTGACATTCATGTCAAAGGAAACTCGTTGTGTTGCTAACGATTTGTTTCGGCTAGAAGCACAACTCGCCGACCAGGTGGAACGGCAACAGCAAGGTGAGGAGATTTCGGACGATGATGTGATATTAAAGTCAAGCAACAGTAGCGGAGTTGTCCATGTTCAACTTGCCTCCTCCGAGGAGGGCGTGACCTCATCTTCCAGCGGAGAGCACGACATTTCCACACACGCGCAACCACTGGGTGCTGCGCCGGCGCCACGTCCCAACACTCATTTTGAACTGATTGCGCCACCCGGAAAATTGGGAATACTACTTTCCAATGTCAAACCAAGTACCAATGAACTAAGTGCTGCTGGTGGTGTTTTAAAGAACAAATACAATAAAACCGTCAATACAGGTCCGACACACGTTTCATCGGTGCGATCCACAAGCGTCCTCGCCGGTAGGGTACATGTGGGTGATATTTTCTTGAGCATCGATGGCGAGGATGTGACGCGGATGAATTCGTTGGAGATTACGAATATTATGGCACGCAAATCTGATTCTCCGCGTGTGTTGAGACTGCAGCCGTTGGTGAATTCAACTGTTGCCCAGTGGCAGGAATGGATCTGAATAGTCGAGGTAAGCGAAAATATGTTTGACGCTTTTTTAACACAGAAACAAGTGATTTGAGTAACCCAGAAGATGTGTTGGCATGGAATATTGTCCAGTATTATTTTTACTCCCTCCTACGATACATCAAGAACTCGCTAGAGTGCACTCGGCATTGGCATCTTCAATTAATTATTTCACCAGCATCTGATTACTTCATTGTAGTTCATAGAACCCAAATCTATCTTCAGATTCTCTATCCATCGATTTTTCTTCTTCCGCTTCCTTCTTCTACGGCTTTCAACCGACCCCCCCCGGTTTCAAGGTTTATTCCTCTCCTCCCTTCTTCCCACCAGCAGCAGCAGCACCAGCAGCAGCACTTCCCACCCCAAATCCCTGTTCACTCGGTATCGCCATCCCCGGTGCCAGTTGCATCGTAAACGAATTCATACCCGCATATCCAATAAATATCAAAATGGTGGCAAATTGACTTGCCACTCGCAATCTCATCATGGTCTGTGATTTGGCCGGATCTCGATTGTAAAAGGAGCGTATGCCCGAACCAAGGAAGTAGGCCGTGGTTAGGCACCCGATTGGCACCAGGGGTTCTGCTTTGAATTTACGATAGAGTTTTTCTTCGAATGTTTCTGGCCGTTGGAATTGGGGCATGGGAAGAATCGTAGTTTGAGTAGTGTTGGATCCCAATTGTGGAGTCGTACCACCGCTGTCATTATGATTATCATTATTACTATTATTTGATGCAGATGACGAAGACGACGATGCAGATGATGACTCGCATAGTGTCGAAGTTGTTGCTGTTGTTGCTCTTCGAGTGGAGCCAGATTGCGGCGTGCTGCATTGGGCTCCCATGGTTACGTAAATATTGGTATTGTGCTCAACGTTCCGCTGTTGCCGCTGGTTTTGGTTTTTTGGTTGTTGTTCTGCGTCAGTGTTTTTTGGCGGGAACATCAGTCGCCTCCATCCGCGTCAACCGCTGCAGCAGTCGTCGCAAAGCGTGGCCTCCGCCAAACTGACAACAAACGCCATGAATCCAAGCAACCCCGACGCCAGTCACCCCTCACCCTCACTCTCCAATCAATGTCCAATAATCATCGAGTTGGAGCACTAGAGAAGATTTTGAAGTACAACTCCGTTCGCTCTATTCGGCTCTTCCGTTGGCTCACAGCGGAGGCAGTCTGTTTCTTTTATATTTCAATCACGATCTCAATCGCGCGCAGTAACCAACAATGGACCGCTACGAACTAAAAGAAGATCTTGGAAATGGATCGTTTGGGCGTGTAATCAAGGCTCGACATAGAGATACCGGGAACATTGTGAGTATCGTATTTACCATGAGTGATGTTGTGATGATGATGATGACATCGATATCGAGACAAATATTCCATTTCATCGAGCAACCTCTTTCGTTCGAATCCTTTTTTGAAAAGAAATCATCATTACTCGGTTAACTTACACTATCTTTCTCTCTCAATCTATATGCATGTTCCCAATCCTCCATATTCGGTCCTGGGGAACGTGTGGTATGATGATGTGTAGGTGGCAATCAAACACATGAAACGGAAATTCCAATCCTGGAAGGAGATCGTGCACATTCGCGAGGTCTCAAGTTTGCGTAACATGTCCCATCCGAACATTGTGCATATCCAAGAGGTGATATTAGAGAGGTAGGTGGGTAGGTGTACTGGACCAACTCATTTACAAAAGGCACAAAGAACCAGAATGAGAACGAGAGGAGAAAAAGTGATTGTGCATGCATGCGATTCACTTAGTACCCAAGATTTTGCTTTTTTCATTGGCCTGCTTGATTCTCATGCCCTCTCATAACCTATTCCTTTTCGCGAACTTCATGATTTCAATGCACACACACAGGGATGAAAATTTGTACTTTGTATTTGAATACATGGCCGGTGGATCCCTCTACGAATTGATGAAACGATGCATCACAAATGCTGACGCAAGGAAGCAGAATCACGACAAGTTCAACAAAGAAGATCCACCTTTGTTGTCCGCTGAAAAAATCAAAATCTACGTCCAGCAAATATTAAGCGGGTTGTCTTACATCCATGATCATGGATACATCCATCGTGATATCAAACCGGAGAATATATTGCTTCATGGAAACGGACGTGGATGCAAGGTTGCCGACTTTGGTCTCGCGCGTCAATTTTCGTCTCGCTGTCGCACTTTTGAAGAGTGCACAGACGACAACGACAATCATCAACTTACCTACTACGTTAGCACTCGATGGTATCGTGCACCCGAGGTCATATTGAGATGTCATTCCTATGGACCGCCAATTGATCTCTTCGCGACGGGACTCGTCCTCGCGGAATTGCATAGTCTACGTCCACTATTGCCCGGGACATCGGAGATTGATCAATTGAATAAAATGATGGCGTTGTTGGGACCGCCATCGGAAGTATTGTGGGAGGAGGGTGCGTCTAGAATGAAACAATTGAATTTTAGTTTAGTGTCGACTAGTACTTCAACAACGACCGCTGATCCTGCAATTCAAGCGGAGGGCGATCACGATCGAAACAATCTTGACCTAGTAGAATCAGGAATTAGACGCGCATTGCCGGAAAATACTTCGTCTTTGGCAATAGATTTGATTCGGCAGTTGATTGCTTGGAATCCTTTGTCTCGACTGAATGCAAAAGATGCACTTGAACATGATTACTTCCATCCATTGGCTGCCTCGCGACAAGCAAATAATTTTCGTGCTCAATTGGAGGAATCGAATGAAGGAGTGTTGTTCAAGGGTATCGGTAGTCACATAATGGATCATCATCATCATCATTCATATCGACACAATGTTGGAGAGATTCTCGTAAAACAAGGAGGAGAAGCTTGCAGTGACGCCCTTCGACATGGATGCTTCCAGTCGTGCGCTGTTGGGAATGATGTAACTATGGCAATGTCATCCATAGATGAAGGATTTCAGTTAGAGCAGGAGCATACTCGAAATTCGATGCCGTTTGATATGGAGCATCATCATCATTTTCTTATGCATAATGTTGGAGAGATTATTGCTGAAGATGAACATGGTCAAACAACAACCCTTCCAGAAAACGTTTCAATCGAAAGGGACGAAAATGCAATCCCAATCGAAGGAGAATCGGGTCGCCATCTGTTTCGTCACAATGTATGTGAAATAATGAGTGAGCATCGAAAATTATCCAGCTGTGAAGCTCCAAAGAATAACTTGAACCCACCAATGCCTACCATGCTTGTCCAGCAAGAAAACGAGTTCTGCAACTATCTCGATGCAATCTCAAATGCCTCTCAACATCAAGGAATAGCGACAAGTAGCAGATATCATCGTGCAAACCACCAATTCGGTACTTGTCTTCAGCCAATCATTGAATCTGATAGGAGAAGTCTGTTCCATAGAGGCTTGAGTGGCTTATCCAACTCACGTGCAGTGATGCAAACAGCTCAAACCACACGTACATCAAATCAATCATCGATTACGCATAGAGAAATGTCGACAATTTGGAGGGATGGGGTGTCGAATACTGTCACCCGCTACGGCCGTCTTCACAGACAACGTGCTGCGCTAGCTGAAAAGCCACGATGGTTACTGTCAAATCAGAACATGGGCAGAGGAGCAATGGAAGTGAGTGTGAGTAGAATGATAGAGCCAAATACATTTGAACATGGATGGACAATGGATTGGGATGATGTAGGAACACGAGAAACTGCTGCTGAAAATCCATTCGAATGTTTTGATGATAATAATATTCTGTAACATGGCAACCAATGATTTTGACTGGAACCCAAAAATAGCGGGACCGTGCCCACACGACCACAAGCCACTTACAGTCAAGACATCGTGTGGTCGAGTTACATAGACAGCTCATCACCAAGCTCACTTCATTTCTCGGCATGTCCAATTGTTGTTTCATAGACGGAAAATCCAACGCAGGATTCTTTGCGTAACGTTGACCACCTTTCATTAAAGATCCATCTACGGTGTCAATTGTAGTCCCTCTTGGTGTCATATCATACTACCCAGTAGAGAAAGAAATGTGCTGACCGTGTACGACATGAAATATTATCTAATACTTCTCTACCTGAACCAATGTTTGAAAACAACATTTTTTCAAGCTTATCAGCCTATAATCTTAAAATTTGACCGCCGAACTAATGAAAAGCGTGTCGCCGAAACATTGTCAAGAAATCAATAATCTCCACACCTTTGTCCCTGTTTCTGTCGAGGTGCCTGCTCTCGCTCCCCTTCCTCCCCCCTACGCAACAGGAGATGTGGGAACTCGAGTTGGTTTGCGCGTGGAAGCTCGAACTGGTTTGCTCGTCGTGGGAGCTCGAGTTGGTTTGCGCGTGGGAGTTTGAGTTGGATTGCGTGAGGGAGCTTGAGTTGGTCCGCGCGTGGGAGCTTGAGTCGAAAGGTTGGGGTTTCCCCATTCCAAAATCTTGCCACTGATAAAGCTGTAGCCTGCACTTACACTTGCATAGACTGAGGATGTAAGCGAAATATATTGGAGAAGAGTTGAGATATGCATTGGGAAAATGTTATGAACGAAACTAGTGAAGGGGATCAATTTAAAACAACGCACCGCCAGGATAGCCAGAAAGGCCACATCCATAACCAAATGATACAATGCCAACAAGCTTCTTAGTTGCCACATGATAAAGAGGCCCACCCGAATCGCCCTGTATGCACGAATAGAAAAGAGAAAAGAGACGAAAAGTCAGCAACGAAAGCAGTAAGGCGGGAGGTCAATGAAGTGACATATTTACCCCACAAGAGTCTTTTCCCACTGATCCCGCACAAAGCATGGAATCATCAAGTTGATAACTTCGAGCGCAAACACTTTTCTTAACAAAAGGAATTGTCACATACTGCAACGAGGTGGGAAATGAGCCATCATCCAACGTGCCAAGTCCCATGGTTATAAGGTTATCATTTGCCGCAAGAACCAAACTATCCGTGGGAGAGTCGAGGTCGATAGTGTAGTTGGAGTATAACGTAGATGACCATTTAAGCTTGATCATCCAAATATCATTACTGCCATACGTGGAGTCGTAATTGGGATGGATTACTGAAAGCTCAATGGGAATATTTTCTACTGTACCAGCACCGCAGTTATCACTTCTCATGCAATATTTGCCAAGAGCGACTTGTGCACTAGACCAGTCTTTGCCGTATGCACAATGTGCTGCACTGACAACCTTTTCAGGAGAATGATATTTGGGATGTTATTCGCAGTCGTTCCTGACAAAGCTGAGTGAGAACTCTGGGACTTACCACGTTGGGGGCCACGAGAATGCCACCACACATGTATTTGCCGTTGTATAAAAAGACATAGAACTAAAGAGTATATGAGATTCGATCATAAATCAGTGAAGTGTTCGCAGCTTGCGACACGGAAAAGCAAGCATACAACCGTGACCGACTTACCCTCCAATATCCATCTATGGGCATTGTTTGGCCCCCGACAATGTATGGGGTCACGTCTGTACCCTGTCCTGTCGCCGAACTGAATACATTTGTGTCTTGGTTCAAGATTCTGTCTTCCTTGTCGTTGTTATGAGCTCGGAAGGGGGTGACAGCTCCAGACTTGCTGTCGTGGTCATCATACTCATGAGGGAGAGCGGCACTTAACACTCCTGTGGTAAAGGTACATGAGAGAGCAACCCCCACGAAGAATTTGATGGTAGCAGAAGCGGCAGCGTGTTGCTTTATGGTAGATGCCATGAGAAGGACGAGAATGGAGAGGATATTTGTAAACTTGCAAATCATTTATGGTTTGGTTTCGTTTGATCTTGCGAGAATTAAATTCGAATATAATAACTATGATATCTACAATCCAACTGAGGAGTTGTTGGACAATCGACTTTTTCATCTTCCCTTCATCTTTAGTGTTTTTGCTAAGCCGTCAAAGCCACATACGAGATACGAGGCATGGGAAACGCATTGCCAAGACCAAGAAACGGAGATCATGATAAGTGCGTGTCCATTGGAAATGTTTCAATGTTCAATGTTCAATGTTCTTATCACTTAATTACTACGGAATCCTAGTATGATAGTGCTGGGCTTCAGGCTCCCAATGTCATTGCGACGAATGTTCTTTGAAGTTCTTTAAGGTTCTTGAGGGTCAATGTGCTATGTGAGCGTTCGTCAAGGCGCTCCTTCTTAATGATCCTTGTGTTGTGAGTTTGTTACTGATGGTTCATCTTCTGGATGGAATTATAAATTGCATGTCCGCAAGTAAGCGTGTGCATTATTGATAAGTTGGAAGTGGGCTTGGGCTTCGAGTGACGAGATATCGAGTGTGGCTGGTGAGTATCTGTCTGGGTGATATATTAACGATAGAATTCTAAACCGTGTTCTAACATCTCTCGCCGTCGCCGTTCGCCGTCAGGGTCAATCCCATTGCTTTCAGGGAGTCGATTAATGTTCGTCCAACATTATCGACATTGTAGTTCGTGTAGGTGTGGTTTGCCGCAGGCTCGTCAGGTTGGTTTGCATGCGCCCCGTTTCTCTGTTGCTGCCTTCCTTCTTGTTGGTTTTGGTTTTGATGTTGAGTTGATGGAGGGTGGGGAGGTGGTGGTGGCGGCGGTGGTGGAGGTGGGGGAGGCGGTGGTTCTTGGTGCTCTGGCTCATTAGTGGTATCTTCATCTTGGTTCGGTGGATTGGATGAGTGTGGTTGTTGTCTCCTTCTTCTGTTCTGTCGTCCTCTACGCTGTCGGTGTTGGTGCGGAGGGTGTTCCAATCCTGGGTATCGCAGTTTGTCAATGTGGTCCTCCCATGTATCTTCATCCATTGCAATATTGTACCATAGGTGGGTGTCTCCGTCCTTGTTTAGTTTGATACGTGGTATATTCTCTCCTGAGGTTGGGTCGGTTGCAGTGGTTTCTGTGGGTAGAATGTTTGGGAGGAGTTTATTGAGATGTTTGACCATAGACTTTTTGTTCGTCACGATGACACCTCCGACAGGTCGCGGATTGTTTACGAATGCAGTGAGAAATTGTTTTGCTGGATTTGATATTGCGCCGCGTGTCAGTTTCCCTAAATATGTTGTCGCGCGGATAGCGATCAGGTCTTCTGCGGCGGGTAAGTTGAAGAATGTTTTCCTTATTGATGTATTTTTTACATGATCATCAATAACTTGGGACATTCGTATGTGCAGGATCCTTCGTATGCTTCGGTGGATGAATGAATTGAGTTGTCGAAAATGGTAGTCTCGAATGGACCAGCTTTCACATCCCCAGAGAAGGACATTGACAATGTACTGCAGAAAGACTTGGTGTTTGAAATTCAATTCGACGTACTGGTTGTTGAAGAAATGACGTAGTCTGCCCATTTCTCGGCTTGCCTTGATGATTCGATTGTTGATGTCGTGGTCGGCCGATAGATCGAAGGATATGTAAGTTCCAAGATATTTGAAGTGTGTTGTGAATTCAATGTATGACGTCCCATCTTGAATGTAGACCCGGTTTGTATTAGGGGATGCGTGGTACATCACTTCACGTTGTTTTTGGCTCAATTTTGAATAGGTTGTTTGGCCACTGTTGTTCCCTTCGCGATCGTGTGTGTCGTCAGCTGGGTTAGTAGGCATGATAATGTTTGGTTCTGCCGAGCTCATGATGGGAGCGGGTGTGGTCTGCTTGAAGAATTCGCTTGTTGGGAAGTACATCGCTTCTGTCTTGGATTTTGTTTCTCCTTTCCCGACGTGCATCTCTAAACCCATTGATTCGAAAAAATTGTTGATTATCTCGAGTCCATTAATGAGGTCATCGCGGCTCTGGAATATGAATGATCCGTCATCGAGGTATAGTATGTGGTACGTGTTGAAGGTTGAGCTGGTTCGGCAGTCACGTTTGATGTTGTGTCCCGTGAGTTTTGCACCTGTCTGGATGTTTGTGATGTCTCCCCGGTGGAATTGTGGTTTGGGTATGTTTGCATTAGTCCATGTGGCATCGAGTACTTCTGAAAAGGCTGTCATGATCATGAGGAAGATGACCGGGGACAAGTTGTTGCTTTGTCGCTCCTACTGTCTGTGCGATTGTGGCTTTTTCTTTTCCAATTTTCAGGGTGACAGTGAGGTCAGTGTAAAGTTGGTTGATAGCATCTCTGAATTTTGGTGGTGGTGCGCCCAGCTTCGCAAGTATTTCTGAGATGAGTTTATGGTTGGATGTGTCGTATGCTTTCACCAAATC
Source organism: Discostella stelligeroides (assembly GCA_036939555.1). NCBI lineage: Eukaryota > Bacillariophyta > Thalassiosirophyceae > Thalassiosirales > Thalassiosiraceae > Discostella > Discostella stelligeroides. The sequence goes on from JALLAX010000085.1 coordinate 15,771, forward strand.
CGCGAACACGACGTATGTTTCCAGATTATGTTGGTGTTGGAGATGTGTGGCAGTGTGCAGTACAAAGCTCCCATCTTGGCATCCAACCTCAGGTGTGGCACCAAATTGGTAAGTTGTTCCGTATTTCGCCATTAATGCTTGTGCTTGTGCCGTCATAATTTTGCTGAATAGTTTTGATGATACGTCCATTAGGTTGATGATTCGGAATTTGTTGGGGTCGTCAGGATTGATGGTTTTTGGGATTGGCGTTCCCGCTCCTGAATGCCATTCATCGTAATCGACTTCATTGTTCCAAAACTTCTGGAGAAATTCTCGCACAATCTCAAAGTTTGTGTCATCCATTGCTTTAAGTGCTTCAATTGGTATGCCATTAGATCCTGGTACTTTGTCATTTTTCATCTGGCGTAGAGCGGTGCGAATTTCGGTGTCTGAGAAATCATCATCGAGGGATTGTATTAACGGTCGCTGTTTCATGTGCAGTAATGCTTGGACAGCTTTGTGATTATTGAAGATGCGTTGGCAATGAGGCAGCATAACACTCATGTTCTCTTTGTCATTGATTGCTCGTTTGCCATTAGGTAGGCGGAGGGAGATGGATCGTTTGGTCGAGTGGTTGATCTCGTTACCTAGTGAGGTTGCCTTGATAATCTTGTGGATTTCTTTTGCATTGAAGGTGTTGGCAGCGTTGGTGAGTTTATCAGCCATGTGTCTGTTGAAGTCCATTTTTGCTTCTCTAACTTGGATATTGCGGATTCTATTGGCTAGTGCCAGTTTTGTCTTTGTGTAGGACGGCGTGGGGTTATTTGGGTCACGAAATTCGAGTAGTAGTGCGATGACTTTGTCCAGCACTGGTTGTAGGCGATCTCTGCTAAATTCAAACCAATCTACTGGTGGGCTAGGTAGTTTGGTTGCCGTGGCTCTCCCTGTGTCGGATACAGTTGAGAAGAACGTAGTGTAGGTCAGATTGGATTGCAAATGATTGCTCAACGAGGTATTGAATTGCTGGTTGAGGTATGCGTTTGTCATTATTGCTGCCCAATCTGTTTCACCGGTGTTGATATCGTTGCGTGTCGATGATTTCCATTTGATAGTACTCAGTTGGATGGTCAGTTTAACTACAGTGTGGTCGGATGTGATGCCACCGTTTATAATTTCGCAGTCCTTGATCCGTTTGAAAAAGGTTGTGGATATACTGAACACGTCTAGCATATGGTGTGAGTTGCCATTGATGTTCCGGTATGTTGCGTGGTTTCGTTTGTTGAAGTAAGAGTTTGCCACTTTGAGTTCTATTTGGAGAAGAGTTTGAATGAAGTCTAATCCTTTTCCATTTCTATTATCCAATCCAAATGGGCCAATTGCACGTCTGAGATCATCATTTGGGTCGTCACATGTGCCAATGTTGCAGTTGATGTCATGGCCGAGGATAACGTGGGATCGAGCTGGAGCTTCCGATATAAGTGTTGGTAAAAGATCATTGAATTTTGCATGGTTGTTGCTTTCATATGGGTGATAAACGGAGCAGAGGAAGAGTGTGGTGTTGCTTTTTAGTTTCTTTCCACTATTATCATGGTCCCGGAAAGTGAGCGGGATTCCAAGGAAGTGTCCTTCAAATTCGTGGTTTGTCGGGAAAGTAATTGAGATATCTTGGGCCATTTGGTGTGCGTCAGCCAAGAATGGGTTGAGGATAATACAGACTCCAGCTTTTGTTCGTCCTTCTGTGTGCATGGGCTGTATCTTTGTTCGATGGGAAACGGATAACGTATATTTTTTTCGGAGTTTCGGATGGACCGTCTGTGTCGT
>JALLAX010000086.1:0-19675 GCA_036939555.1 Discostella stelligeroides
GTCCCTTGGCTGAGCATAATCGAGGTTCGGTTTGGTGGGGTTGGTGGCCTTGGCGCGGACGGCTGCAATCTTCGGGTGAGTGAGTCTGGAGTTTTGATACGAGTTGGGGGTATGATTTCGAGCAGCGTCGGATGTGGGCAGGGGAGGCTCAGTGGCTGGTAAGGGTTCTACCTCGTCGTAGGCAAAAAGCTTCCGGGGAAGTTTGGGGTGCTTATCGTTCATTTTGGACATGTTGTTTAATCTTTGCTCCGCGTCTGCTTGGTTACAGTTGAGTTCTGAGGTAGGTGACAATTGAAAGGAGGTGAGCGATTACTACTTTTGTTGCATTGATAATTCGTATGAGAGAGTCTAGCATTGCAAACAGTCTCTCTCAGAAACGCTATATTGTTTCTCCTTCATGGTGTTAGGAATTAGCATGGTTTGAAATCTTCACAGAGGTATAAAATGTCAAAATCGTCATACAACTTGAACTATCGCAAAATATTGTGGCACCGGCATATTCATCGCAACCTGAACGTCACGGTGTCCCATACGGCCTGCCCCTCCGTCAAGGCAAAATAGACTTACAGTGCAGGTGTGATATAATATTAAATCAGCAAATCATCAAGCCGTGGTGCGTACCCAGCGAGGATCTTTTCCAATAATGTCGGGCATAGCAAGAGGACGTCGTCCTCGTCGGCTCTGCTTTTCTCTGCATCATCTGCTGCTTGTGCTTGTGATGGTGACGTGGAACCTACTGCTGGAAGTGGGGAAGGTGCGGTGGAGCGACGAAGGACGGACAGGCGAGAACGTTCCTATTGCTCCCTCCCTTTCAAAAAAAGGGAAACCCGGACTCGGAATGAAAATAATGACAGCACGCAAGATCAAGGATACCAGAAGATTCCTATTAGTTTGGATACTGCCGCACCGTGAATAGAGATTCAACATGCTGCTCTGACAAAGTAATGCTAGCACTAATTAACAACAACTTGTTGTCAAGGGACTCATGAAGTGACTGGCTAATCTATGGGGGCAAGCAACTGGCCGTAAACCCTGTTGTGAAACACTCACGCCAATTCTTGCATCCCTTCTTCTTCTTCTTCTTGGTTTATTATTCTACATCAGCTAGCTGTCGTTCAAAATCAAATGATTGATAATTTTGTGGGGTTTGTTGGATGTTCCTGCCTTTCATATCAACCCATAGTCATCATGTAAGTTCTTTAGCACATCGGTGAAGACAGCGGCAAGTATGTCGTAATTTCTGTTGGACAAGAATTCAATAATGTGGGGTAATAAGCTGACATGTACGAGATAAATATGAACGTGAAATCGCGAGACTCACCTTGTTGTTTCCTTATGCTCCACCCCTATCGCTTCAATCACTGTCGTAGTATACTCCATTCCAGTTGAACGACTTCTTCCGTTTGCTTCAAAGCGCACCATTTTTGGTTTATATTTAGTACCATGCGGATGAGAAGTTCCAGTGTCAACGTCAATGGAGCGTGACTCCTCGTGATTATCACCCTTCGGATCAGCTCCATAACCTTCCACCCACTCATTGCCCCCCCTTGGCCGATGGCTAACTTTGATTGAATCTAATGCATTTTTCTGATTGCTTATTCTTTCTCCTTCGGTCGAGTTTAAGCTACGCATAGCCCTTGTTGCATGAAGAAGCCAAGTGTGAGCCCACATGAGGGAGATATATGGAATGGTGCCATCTCCGCTATGGTGAAGCCAAGTCGTTGCTTTATCAGAAGCTATTGTGAGAGGTCGTCGCTTCTCTTTCTTCTTGAATAGCAAGGTATCTGTGAACGAAGTAGGCTCCGAGATATGCGATTCGGATACGAGACGTCCCCGAGATTCCTCCCAAATTACTCGGGCCAGCGCTGGTGCTCGATCTAATTTCTCCTTCTTTGCGTTTGCTGTGTTGCCAATATGAGCATCAAACTGATCTGATTTTCTATAGATATATCCCACCTCTGTGGCAACATCAACACCATATGCCTATCCAATGAAGTGCTCAAAAATAAAGGAACATGTCGACGCGGAAAAATTCAATTGAGTCACTTGATAACACTCACCATGATCACATGTTTGATGTGTGGCCGCTCTGGCGTTGTCTCTAGCATATTGGGAACAGTCCCATGCCACCATGACTGCCGCAATTGATCAAGCTTCACCCTGAGTGGGTCACCTTTCTCATGCCATATGTTACTAAACTGATCAAATATGTGTCCGTTCATTATATCGGATGGGCCAAAGTTGACTGCCGTCTGATTATTGCACGGCGACTTTTCATTTTCTATACAGTATTCTCTTTCAACGCGAATGGTTGGGAAAGCTGAGTCGAAATCAACGCGGTCTTTCAACAACAAACGAAGGGCGGGAAACTCATCCCAAGGATCTATAGTAGCATTGCTTGATTCGATCCCGGTTACTAGCTCTTCTAAACACGCTAGATTGCTTTTCTTCTTGTGTTTGTGCCCCTCCCTGGAGCCAACATCGTCGCCATCACAAAACCTGGGTAGAAATGAACAATTGGAAAAACAAGCTATCAGTTGCAAGAGGCTAACGAATAAAGAAGTATGCTCATTCAATCGGCTCACCCCATTTTAGTCGAAATAGGGTTGACAGTAGATGTCGAGCCAAAGGCTGGTAATAGTGTAGATTTCCGTTAAGCAAAAACTAAAAATGTGAAATAACGATAGTACTCATTTTGAACTCACAAAGTTCCAGCCCACGAGCCCTTTGTATAATGACGGAATAACGACGAAAATGATTGAGTGATATGAATATTATTATGAATAGTATGCATATCACTTAACTCACTCTTCATGTGTGAACGGAAGTCCCATGTTTTCACCGCTTAAGACTGATCGTAGAGGACCGGGCGCACCTAGCAAAGGAGCAGCGAGACCGACGTATGTCCATATGTGCTTGTCTAGCCAAGCTATCCAAAGCATATCTCCTTCCACCTTTGCCAACTCATACAGCTGTGGAAATTTCCTGCCGGTGCTGTCACCAAGTTCAGACGCAGTTCTTTTGTTGTCATTGCTCTGATGAAGTTGATGGTCTTGGTCNGTCCATATGTGCTTGTCTAGCCAAGCTATCCAAAGCATATCTCCTTCCACCTTTGCCAACTCGTACAGCTGTGGAAATTTCCTGCCGGTGCTGTCGCCAAGTTCAGACGCAGTTCTTTCGTCGTCAATGTTCTGATGAAGTTGATGTGCTTGATCTTCTAAGAGTCGTGACAAATCATAAAGGGAGGAATCATTTGGAATTTCGTTCTTATCCCTCTCAAATGTGCCTACAACATCTTCGGCGTTATTCGCTAAACGTCGGAAGGTGCGTCTTCTCCATAAGATCGGCCCCCACCCCGCCGCTCTAGTCGTTGACTGAGCAGAGGAAGTGAGTTCTGCATGCTCCACAAACCGACCGTATGCTTCTTCCCTCATTTGAACTCGTAGCCACTCGAGAAAGTAGCGGAACACGTTGTTCCCCATCTTGAGTGAGCAAAATTTAAAGTGGGTAAGTAATCTGGCAGATACTACGGTGAAGAATCATGGATCTATACTCACAGAATGGGCTACCATGATTCCAGGCAGTCCGTTTGACTCAACAGCTGCCTCAATCTTTCGCCTTGTAAGAGTCAAAAATCCATCTCTTGTGCGCAATTAACAGGAACAGCAATGAGTAACATTCATGTTTAAACTGAATCGAAGAGACTGAATCTTACCTTGACTCCATCTTATCAGGCGAAAGCCTCCAATCATAAGGCAGTGCAACAATGCTAGTAACATCATATCCAAGATTATCTGCCAGCCATTGTATAAGCCAAGCATAAACAGTGTTCGTACCTCCAACTAAGAAATTGGATGATATAGAACCGGGAGCAAGCGATGATATGCTGTCAAGTCCTTCGTCAGGACGAAGTTTGCAACCGCGAGAGTTTTTCTCTTCACCAATAATATCATCATCGGCCCCGTCATAATCTGACTGATACTTCCCCAGCGTCATGCACTCGTTCCAGCACCTTGCATCAATAGTAGCCATTTGGAGTAATAGATTCATGTTCAGCCAAACGTAGTCCAACATTTTAATATCTGATAATAACGGATTCTGTGGACAGGCCTTGTGTTTCCATGAAACTAAACGAGTCGATGCCAATCCAGGCATAAGAAATACAGGTGGTCGGGTATCTTTGGTGGCAGAGCCCCGTGTTTGCCTGTCTACAAACGTTCTGTTTTCTCGATTCGGGGTTTGATCGGTGTTGCCACTTTCCACATCCCAGTACTTCCCACGACGTCCTCTCAATTTATCACGCATCTTGAGAATATTTATATCGCTGCCCCAGTGCTTGTCAACAAACTTACTTTTGTTTGATTCACATTGGCGACTTTCAACATCACTACCTGCCTTTGGGGTTGCGAGAGCATCCGTAGGTGCTTTGCATTGCAGCTTTTCATTGCCCGTTGCTTTAGTTTCGCCAACTACCTCTGAGAAATTGTCTTTCGATAGCCCACCTTGTCCTTCCAATTTTCCATCGTCTGGGTCGATACCTCCATATCCCCATGCGAGATTTTCTAATCCAGCAGACTTTGTTGCACTGTTTTCACAATCCGACGCAATAATTTGAACAACCTCTTCCTCCACTGTACTATCGGGTGGATGCCAACAGTTTTCACTACTACCGTCGTCAGCTGCATTACTATTCTCTTCGATGCAAGAAAAATCAGCAGAAAACGGATCATATATACTATCTTCAATCATATCATCGGCGTGTAATTGATTGTAGTTCAGTCTTGGGGGTATGTCAACATCATCATTTCTATCAAAGTCAATACCCAACCCGACAATTCCACTTCGTTCAAGATTCAATAAATCTTCTAGCCCCAGGAGAGTGATTCTTGGTCGTTGTTGGCTAGTGGTGTCTGAAGAAGAATTGTCTGTTGCTCCATCACCTTCCTTCGAGGTCGGTACAGCTCCAGAGACATCGTCGGTTGCATCTAGCTGTGCACGACAGTGAATCACTGCTAACATTGCCGAAATCACTACCCCTGCAGATCGACCCATCATACTAATACCACTACTTGATGGATGACAAATAATGATTGACGTGACATTGATGGCGCGAATCGAATGTCGAACTCAAAGACCATCACCGACACCAACCCTGCTGACGTTGACAATCGCGCATGCCCTGGAGGGCGGGGAGAGCATCAACAACAATATTGTAGGTATCAATCTTCTGTAGGACCGGTACTCTTCGCGCTCTCTCCTCTCCAAAAGACGCAGAAAGGTGGGATGAAAGCTGAGGAGAGGATAATAATATAGTGACAAGGAGAGTATTTGGTAGTGGTAGATAGTATTCGGAGGTAAGTTCACCAAGTTGTTGGCGTTGGTGTTGGTCTCCTCTTTTGGTTCAACAACTCGTTGTCGTTGGTGATGTGAGATTGAGATTGGAGATGAGAGAAGATGATCGAGATCGGGCAGTGCGAAGTTATCTCCCGCCAAACACTATCATAGATAGAAGCAAGCTTCACATGCATCTACAATCACCCTACAGAAACAAAATGTATTATTTCCCTGCAACAATGATGGGGAGACTTAGGAGAGCTACACTCTGGTCAACCATGATAAGGGAAACACGTCCATGGAGTCAAGAGAATAGGGTATAGATGACAAAGGTACGAACAAAGTAGCATAATCTCCATCATTATTATCATCTCCTTAAACTGGATTTTTATTTCCCTCGACCTCTAATAATATCCACCCTTACCAGCATCATGACTCGTATCTTTCTTCATGGCCTTCATATAATCTCCAATCACACGATGCGCTGTATGAATGGACGTCGCCACGGCATGTCGAATGAGTGGAGCATTCCTTGCGAGGATGCAATGACATAAATGGACGTAGGATGGATCGACGAGTGGGCGGGTGTAGTGATTGATTCGTCGTTCGTGATTCGAATGATGCGGTGTGCTGTTGTTGATGTTGATGCTGTTGTTGTTGTTGCTGCTGCTGCTGCTGCTGGTGTTGGTCAATGCCAGTCTATCATCATTCAATTTAATCCGTTTTGCATTGGGGGCAGAGCCAGATCCATCATCGTTCATCTCTCCATATTCTCGATTTTTACTACTACTCCCATTATTATTTGCTTTCTCATCATCACCTCCTCTTCCTCTTTCTCCTCGTACCACCTCCACTTCTCCAATAAGTACATCCACGGCAGGACACAACACATTGCTCAACCGTGCCGAGACTACATTCGAAATCACATCTTGACATTGTTGCAATTCCGCACTCATGACGGCTAAATTCTGTTGGGAGGCACCCGACCGATCGACTCCCCATTTGTAGGTTGCAGAGGATACTAGGGATATAAGTAGATTGTACTCTTCAATTGTGATTTGTAGGGTGGAAGCAAATGATTTGATGGTGCTGTAGTAAGAATCGTTGGTGGTATTGTCGTCGTGATGGTCGACGTTGTTGGGAGGTGGTACATTTGGAAGATCTTTCGGAAGCTGTTCCAATAGATTCTTGAGACGGAGTTGAATCTGAGGTAGCGTGATTGGTTCAAAGTTGGATCCGACGTCCGAGAGGGGACGTACCACGGTTTCTTCCGCATAGTCGTAGTTTTCCGCGGCTCGCCCGTTGGTAACAGTAGCAGTAGCAGTAGTGGAAGTAGGCCCCTGCTGTGGACCTCGTTTCTTGNGAGGTAGCGTGATTGGTTCAAAGTTGGATCCGACGTCCGAGAGGGGACGTACCACAGTTTCTTCGACATAGTCGTAGTTTTCCGCGGCTCGCCCGTTGGTAGCAGTAGCAGTAGCAGTAGTGGAAGTAGCCCCCTGCTGTGGACCTCGTTTCTTGGTACGATTTGTCTGTGTTGCTGCAACGGCGGAGGATGCTGTTGTGGTTGCTGCTGCTGCTTTCGAATTAGTAGTTGCTGTTGCGAAGGATTGTAGACCAGCCCCACCGCCGCCTCCTCCTGCCGCCGCCGCCGCAGCTGCTACTGATGCAGAAGACGATTTCATTGCCATTATGGGCGCCGACATTGATGAAGAAGAACCTGCTCCCGATCCAGCGGCGGGTGCGAAACCGTCAAGCTGCACCGACGACGACGACGATGATGACGATGCTTTGGAACTCTCTTGGTTGTTGCTGTTCATCATGGTGGTCGTGGTGGGCTGGGTCTATTCTTTCTACTATCGATGTTGTACAACTACAAACTACAAGGTAGGTATGGTAGATACTTCGACTTCGTGAATCAGATCCAGCGTGGTTTGTTGCGTTGTGGTGGAACGTCTGTCTGTCTGCCCCCAAAAAATGAACGGTGACGTGGTCTGGCTGTCTGAGTGTCAGTCTGTCTTTCGGTCGTCACCAGTCTTCCCGCCAAAACACTTGGCCATCAACCTCGAGGACCGAGGACTGAACAACCCGCAACTGCAACCAGCGAAAAACCGACCACCACCATGACGGCCAACGACGACGATAAACCAGTGCCAGCGAAAGAAGACGAAGAAGAGGAGGAAGAGGGGGTAGATAATGGAGTCAATGACGAAGAAGATGACAATGACGAGGATGGTGGTGCCGCCGCAGGGGGCGATGCATCCAAAAAGAAAAAGAAGAAGAGTGAGTGTGCTGTGTTTGTGTTGCTATTATTATTATTTTTGTCACCATTCTTCCTACTCATTAACAATCTATTTTACTATACTTTTTACGGCTCTCCAAACCATCCTTCGTCCTCAATCAATAAAAGAGAAAAAGAAGAAAAAGAAACCATCCGCTGCAAAAATTGGCAATGGTGATCATTTAACATCAGGGACGCCATCCAAAAAGGCCGAAGGCCGCATGCTCACCGAGGGGAGCTGTACCGACTACTACATTGCACATGGTCAGACGGATCCACCTTCCATTCCAGTCATTCAACTCTTTCGCAGCCAGGAGGGAGATGACGACAACAACAGCAACAACCACCACCACCATGCGAACGAAAATGGCAAGGCTGGTGGCAATAACAACAACAACGACTCCACACTGCAGCTACTACCCCCCTTTCCTGTGGGCGAAATACAACCACACCCACTCGAATCCAACATCCATCGTCTCTCCTCTGCCGAACTACGAAATGCCGAACGTCTATCCTCGGATTTGTACTCCAAACTCCGTCATGCATCGGAGGTACATCGCCAAGTGAGACATTACGCACAATCCTTCATCAAGCCGGGAATAAAATTAATTGACATGTGCGAACGTCTCGAGGAAACGAATCGACGACTGGTCCAAGAACATGGATTGGAACGTGGAATTGGATTCCCCACCGGATGCAGTCTCAATCATGTTGCTGCGCATTACACTCCCAATGTGGGTGATGAGACTGTGTTATCCTACGATGATGTCATGAAGGTTGATTTTGGGACTCAGATTGATGGGCGGATTATTGATTGTGCTTGGACGGTGGCATTCAATCCACGGTATGATCCATTATTGGAGGCAGTGAAGGAGGCGACGAATGCGGGGATTAAGGCGGCGGGAATTGATGTTCGATTGTGTGATGTTGGAGAGAGCGTACAAGAGGTTATGGAAAGTTATGAAGTGGAGTTGGATGGGAAGGTGTTTCCTGTCAAGGTAAGAACAACGTCATTGAACAATCTACCGATAATGATACTTGAGAATCTGTTATCAACTCCTNGAGAAAGATAGTAAAGGACAGCAGGAAAAGTATATGGGTGCGTTGAAGAATTTGTGTGATGTGGGGATAGTTCAGGCGTACCCACCTTTGTGCGATGTGAAGGGATGCTATACGGCACAGTATGAACACACGCTTATCCTTAGACCGACCTGCAAGGAAATATTAAGTCGTGGTGACGATTTTTAAAGAGTGAGGGCGTGAGGTAGTGAGTTCCAGATTCAGATATTCGTATGGTGGGAGGATGGAGGCATTCGTGGCTCTCGTGTTCAAGTGTTGTACACATTATACCCTCACCCACAACTTAATTATCTAAAGAGAAGAAGATGTGCTGCCGACTAGTGGTTGGATAAGTGATGCACTTTTATTGTCAGTATTTTGCATTTTTTGATCCACCAAAACTTAAAACTTCTCACAGGTCTCGCCCCCAGCTAGCATCTCTGGTAGAGCATGCACCATGCACCGGACGAACGACATCATGAAAAAAGGGCTCTATCCTAAGAATCCCAGCTCCTCCCACTCTCTCTAGAGAGGCGGTGTCCACAGGCAGTTCGAACTGGATGAGAGTTGAGAGTTCCGGACTTTTGAAACTCTCATGCCCGTCTAACCGTCGTCAGGCTGCTGGACGTCTTCGATGAGACCCAGCAGCCCAAATCAATGAGAGTTTCGATGTGAGTTTGGATTTAGTACGATTGAATTCCTCTTGCATGTGGCGATCTCTCCCTTGTCCCCCGGCCATGACCGACCACAGGTTATTGATGATCATATCAAGAACTCATCAATACAAAAAAACATTCTTCAACTCACCTAACGCGGAAGCCTTGATCGCGATCTGATCAATGACACCTAGGGAAACTCACACGTGGGCCTATCTCAAACCCGGCAAAACAGCTCCTCACTGCGTTTGCCAACAACTCACGACCTATCAGAGGCATCATCATGACGAACAAAAAGTCAATGGTGAAACACCTCAACACACTATTGCCTGACATCTTACGCACAGAAACCCACACTACCAATCCAACCGTTGGACAAAACACATCGCAAATAACACTGAACAAGGATGGGGATACCCACTTGTGGTATGGCATTGCAATGGATGAGGATAAATGGGAGGAATACATCAACAAACTCCGACACCCTGGAATAGAACACCCTCCACACCAACACAGACGGAGACAAAACAGAAGGAGAACACATCCACCCAACCAAGACGCGAAGATAACACTAACAACGAACAACAACCGCCGCCGTCACCACAACAACCGCCGCCACCACCACCACCCACTCCCCCACCACAACCGCCACCACCACCTCCTTCAACATCGCCTCCACCTCCCCCCCCTCCCCCATTACCTCAACATCAACACCAATACCAAGGGAGAGACTATCACAGGAACAGATACCACCAACAACAACGGAACGGGACGCAGCATCAAAACCAACAACCAGAGCAACCGGAAGAACGCGAACCCACAGCAAACCACACCAACACAAACTACAACGTTGGAAATGTCGGAAGAACATTCCTTGACTCCCTGAAAGCAATGGGATTGACCTTAACAGAAACAACAAGAGACATGAGAACACAATTCCGGATTCTATCAATGATATATCATCCAGATAAATACTCACCTGCAACCCTGAACATCTTGCAACTCAAGGCCCAAGCTCACTTCCAACTCATCAACAACGCTCACATCTACTTGCGAACATGCAACTTATCCAAGAACAAATAAAGATATTACTACTAAAGATACAACTTTCCCGACCCTTCACCACCAAAAAACATGACACAACCATCTCAAGAATCATTAAGAGGGAGCACCTCGACGAACGCTTACATAGCAAGTTGAATCATGAGAACGACACAGAACATCAAAGAACACTCGCCGCAATGACCCTGGGAGCTTGAAACCCAGCACTAGCATACTAGGATTCCGTAGTACTTAAGTGATAAGAACATTAGAACATTAGAACATTAGAACATTAGAACATTAGAACATTAGAACACCATTAGAACATTAGAACATGGACTACGACTACGGGGACTCAATGGCACGATGTTCTCCTCGGAGATTGGCATACTATGCATATAGGAATACATTTTAATTAAACTATAATAGTAGAGCATTTTTAATAAAATCTTAATTTAGTTTAATTACGTCGTCATTGTCGCTTGCTGTTGCTTGTTGTCGTTGTCATTTTCCATGTTAGTTGCGACGCCACTGTCACCGCCGCTTGGACAAGTAATCAACACGGCGGACACTCTCACCCAATGTATTATTATATTATTGCCACCATTCTTGGCGTCGACTCCAGTAATGAAATACGCAAGCCAATCAGCCGAACACTACTACTACAAAGAGCAAGACCGGAGACCAATCCCATGCTCGACTCGACTAACAGTTCTTTTAATACTGATTCCCATGGATGTGGGTCAAAAGTCCTAACTCAGATCGCACCTTTTTGCCTGTGGAGGCAAAACTGCATTTGAGCCCAACATCTAGGGGGTAGTCTCGAAGCAAAATATCGAGCTCGATATTCGACATATTGATTCGAGAGTGACTATCAAACGTATCAAATTTGACGAAACACAATATCGACGTTTCGAGAGTTGTGTACCTAAGTTTGTATGTACAAGGGTAGTTAGTAGTATGACGTACAACTACGTACAACACGTATGAGTAGGTACAATACGTCGTACGAACTTGGCACGTATTTCAAAATAGCTCAAAATATGAAATATCGAAAATATCGAAAATATCGAAAATATCGAGTCTGCCGTGTGCCCACTCTCGAAATCTCGATCGACCCTTTCAGACCGTTCGAGACTACCCCCTACCAACATCGATCTGAGTTCTGAGTTTCAAAACTCTCGAACTCCCAAACTCACACCATTTTTCACCTGCCTGTGGACACGGCCTAATAGGTACCGTAACTTTGACTTCAAGTGCAACCCTAAAAAAATTAGGTTTCTGGATATGCCAAATATAGACTTTTGTACTTAACAAACATTGTTTGTCTGTGTCATGAGAAGATTCCCACTTGTCGCACTCCGTAAGAATATTGGATATTCGCTGAGATATGATCAAATTAGTACAGACATTTTTTAAAAACTCCTTCAGTATTTTGAAACAGAGAGCAGTTGCTACCAGCTACCAATTGAATCGTCAAACCCCCAAAGCGACAACCTTTCTTCTCCGGCTGTGGTGAAGCAATTGCTAATTCCCCCTACAGTTGAGTCATTCATCACCTAAAGCACTCAACTGTAGGGGGGATTAGCGATTGCTTCACCACGGCGAAGAAGAAAGGTTGCCCCTTTGGGGTTGCCCGATGCTACCGGTTGCGTTTGAAGTCAAGGGTACGGTACTCCCAAGATGACACGGAAGGAGAAGATTAAGAGACAAGAGGATGTGATGTTAGAGTATCGTAGTCTCTACCGTATGATGTGCATGGCTTTTCGATTGAGCCCGCCTTAGCTTAGGCCGAACCTTACAATCAAACGAACGAGAAGTTTTTTTCTTTTAGCGAAAGGCTACTTCCCGTCAAATTCTTGTTTTGTCCAAAGTATTTCTTAGGGTGTCTCTGCACGCAAGACGTTCTGAGTCGAAAAAACAGGTTCGTGAGGTTATGAGCTCCTGATTTTTCTGAAAAAACCACGAACAGACGGCTCGACAAAAAAAAATTTGTCGGCCAAAATTTTCGACCTCGACAAAATATTTTTCAAAATTTAGGCGGGAAACCACGTCGTCCGCAATGGTACTCTCTAGAGAGTATCAATTTATGACTCGACTCCACTGAGTCTTTTTTTTCGACTGGTTTCGAATCTGCCTGCAGAGACACTACAAGACTTTCGTACACCAGACAGACGACGAGTCGAAAAAACAGGGTCGAGAAAATCTGCGTGCAGAGACACCCTTACAATGAACGGGAAAGAAAGGGCGAATTGGAGCAATTTTTTTGGCGGGGCGGGGTGAGGCGAGATTAGATAAATCGAATAGGATTACGCTTCATGTAGGAGAGTACCTAGGGATTACGCTTTATGTAGGAGAGTACCTTGGCGGGAGAGGGAAGATCACTTCTCGTCAAAACAACTTGTCGGATGAGTTGTGGCACCACAACTCGTCCCACGAGAAGTTCGTCCATCGGACAAGAAGTGGCATTTCGCTAATCGAAGGAGAAAATTCGCCATGTGATACAAGCTCTACATACAAGAACATCGCTGAGAAAATCTGCTTCCCGTTCGTTCGATTGTACTGTATGTTTGTACTCCTTTGGCACATTCAAAATTCCAGGTTCTAGAGAACCTGCTTTTTGACTTTGCCACTTAAGACAACATTGTTCCTTGGATTGAAAGAGGGGGTTTCCGACTTGAAGCATCCCCAACAACCTGATATTGGCTGAGTTACAGTCCCTCAAACATTTGCACTTTTTTAAATTTGTTAAGTAATTTTTAATTTTTTCGTTATCACAACTCGCTACAACTCGAACCCCTCCATGGTTTCGCACTTTTCTTCACCAAAAATTAAGCGATTTTTCTCCTTCCTCCCTAATTCCGAAGCCAGAGAGATTTAGGTGCCAAAAGGACCCATGACATCGTATGTAGGTTTGTGCCAAGTGACCTTGGTAGAATTTCGGACCGTCCGACGACCTCACCACGTTCACCCTGGTAGCAAAAGGGCAAAACCGGACCTGACGGAAAGTGACCCTCTTGCTACCATGGTAATGTTCTGTCCGGCTCACACATAGCTCATCGTAGTATGTTGTGCCAAGATTTGCGCCAAAAATTTTGTGCCAACACGAGCTCCAAAGTACTGAAAAACTCCCCCCTGGTAAAGCTGGACAGCCAGTCACACGCCAGGATGTACCAAGGTATACATGTTTAATTCCTACGTAGGCCTCTACAGGAAAAACCAACCGGGACCCCCCCCAAATCCTACTCAGGTAAGGCCTCAGCCGGTCCACTATGTCATGGGTCCTGTGCCAAACGAGTACAAACATACAGTAAGGGTCGGCCTTATCAACGACATCGTACCATACCTATCGTACGATAGATAAGTAGAGGAGGAAGAGGAAGAAAAATCTAATTTGGCGAGCTTCTTCGTATCGTATTATTTTTTATCCGATCTATCTACGTGCCAGTCAAAATTTGATGCCGACCTCGCTAGCTCGATCCGCCTTCAACTTCATATCAATTATCGTACATCTCGAACTAACATTACTAACACTAACAGCACATGAACCATAACATTACTAACAGCACATGAACCATGACGATTTTGCGTCCGTCTCCAATATCTCCAGGAGGCAACTATTCTGACCCGCCGCTGACCCTGCCTCACGATGATTCACTGTTATCGGGCTTGAGTGGTTCGACGTTGAATGAAGGGCAAGCAAGTATGAATGCTACCCATTATCATGATTCTTCTGAACTCATGCATGAGACGACACAATCCGCCAACATTGATATGATATGCTCATCAAATATGCGTGGGGTTACTCCAAAGCAAGACACAGCAATGACGCCCAGAGTGGGGAATACAAGAAGGAGCACATCATACGATCAACAAAATCATGCAGCAGGGAGCATGCCAGTCAGCAGCTCGAATTATTTGTCAACTCCATCATGGGATATCGACAATACATTCTCCTTTTGTAAAAAGAACATGAAAAGCAAAGAAACAAGACATCAGTCGCAGCGGAGTCAATCATCTATCCCTACGTGGGACATATTAAGTGCAATTGGACAATCAAAGAGCGAGAGTACAGTGATCGATGAGAGCTCAAAAATGAATAGGGATGAACCCCATGAGCGATTGCGAGAGGAAGAAGAAAATGATTTGTATGCGATGCAAGTTGGTCTCATGTAGTAAGTCGATTCTTCATGGTCTAATCAATCATACATATCTTTCTAACATGCGTGCGCTTGTAATTCACAATAGCTCGGCAGATGACGGTGATACAATCGTCAACTCTCAATGCCTTCAAAACTTGCCCGCGAGTATTACAATGGAGTCTGATATTTCTGCGACCGACTTGACAAAGTACTTGAAATATCGGCGTCAGAGTGGAATGGCTAAATACAATGATGACGATGGTGATGTCATCAAAGGAGATGACTCCATCAGCACAGTGAGTGTAAATACATTCCGTGACGAGCATGGCAACATGATTCCTACAAACGCCAAAATGATTTTAGGATACGACGATGCGAAGCGTAGAAAAGAATCTTGGAGTAAGCGCAATCAGATAGACAAAGAATTCCCAACTGTTCAAACGAATGTACCTCCGAAAGAGATGGAGAAACGTCTTCGAGAGATTGCTGGTCAAATATCCGCCGATTGGCGTGGGACATCGTTCATGCCACCCACATTAGCACGTCGACTACGTGATTTCCAGTTCGCGAGGGAAAAACGACGGAAAAAGTATGGAATGTTCAGACCTTGGGGAATATTGGGACTGTATTATCATCTGAGCGGCGTAAAGCTTGACATCGAGTGGGCGGAGGACGCTGCTTGGAGAAGGTCGAATAAACAACCTTACCTTGCATGGAGTGACTATGAGGTCACTAAATCTGAGGGTATTAACCGCCCATTCTTCACTTTTTTGGTGGTATCTTGCTGCTCTGCGATGATGTTCACGTCGAGTAAGTGTGTGAAACATATCGAATCGTGTGCGTGTTTGTTGTCTAACGACTCACACATGCATAGTTCTTTTGAATGACTGGAAATTTGAGCCACTATCTGTCAACCCAATGATCGGTCCAAGTGCAGAAACATTGGTGCGTCTGGGAGCAAAGGATTCATATTTGATTGTCGTGCAGGAGGAAGCATGGCGACTCGTCAGCCCGATGGTGTTGCATGCAGGGATTATCCACTTCATTTTGAATATGCTCGCGCTATGGTTCGTAGGAAGAGCTGTAGAAAATATGCATGGCTTCTTCCCCACAGTGGTATTCTTCGTTGTGCCAGCAGTCGGAGGCACGATCTTGAGTGCAATCTTCTTGCCTCAGTACATTACTGTCGGTGCTAGTGGTGGCATCTTTGGCTTGATCGGGGCATGCATATCCGTGAGTACTTTTTGCCCAAGCTAATTGGAGGCAAATATTCTTGACTTACAATTTTCCTCTTTCTTCAACCCAGGATATCATGATGAACTGGAATCTCTTGTTTAATGAGTTTGTCAACGGGCGGGGAGCGAGGCTGACCAATGCAAGAGTGTTGATAGTTCTCTTTCTGGACATTGTATTAAACTGTATCATCGGACTTGCACCATTCATTGACAATTTTACGCACATGGGAGGGATGATATACGGCTTTCTTTGCGGCTTGAGCACGATACAAGAAGTCTCACTTAAGTTTTTTGGAGCTGAACGTCATTGCTTCCAGAAGTGTAGACTGTTGCTACTACGTTCCGTTGGCCTCATCGTGTGTATGGTAGGCATCATTACATCGAGCATTGTATTATTTTCGGGAGATGGTGAAACAAACCCCTGTGATGTATGCGTATCCATGTCTTGCTTGCCATTTCCTCCCTGGGCTGACAAGCATGAAAAATGGTGGTATTGCGATGATTGCAGTAGAGCATCAGCAAATGGGACTCTTGATACAGCAACTGGAAAGTTCGTTGAGTTAAATATCAACTGTCCGAGTGGAACGATGGAGAGTGTGAATGTAACAGATTCAGGACCACACGATGAAGCTGGGTTAGAGGCAATTTTGCCAATGCTTTGTCGAGAACATTGTCTTTGGTCTTGAAAGATCAGTGGTTGTAGACATGACATCCTCCCTAAGATGGTCTCTGTTGGTACTAAACTAAGAGTATTTCCTCTTACGGATCCGGCGTGTAACAGATCCACGTGTGAGAACTACATATTGACTGCATTCATTGAAACATGATAAATAATATTCGTAATCTGTCGATGATCTGTAGAGAGTTTATCTTCACTCGTTAGAGACAAAAAGTTAGAGATATTAGGCTCGCGATTGACTCGCAAACAACTATGTCGATTCCAAACTATCGAGCGATTCTTTGGGATCCCATTCACAAAGACGGCATAAAACTTCTTCGTGGATTTATTCGACGACGATGACTTGAATTGATCAAAAAATGTTTCATTTTCCTTATCAGGCTCACAATTCTTCGTTGGGGATTCGTCAACGATGATGGCTTCGGGCTCGTACACTGTGTATAGTTGAGGTGTACTCTTTATTGCATAAAAGATGCTCGTCATGCCAGCAGTGGATTTTCCAAAGAGGGCCAACAAGTGTGGCATTAACTCTAAATCGAAATCGTCAACACCCAAGCCACAATTGGCTTTCTTGAGGTGATACTCGACTTTCCATCGGATGATGGCGTCCTTGGTATTTAGGAATCTACTATGAAGAGAATGCCAAGTAGCAAGCTGGATCAAATTTGGACTTATCGAGGTACATCCCTTCAAGCTAAGACTCTTCAGTTTATGGTTGCTCTCAATAATTTTCATGATAGATGGAGTGCCAAACACGGAATCAAGCAGACTGGACGCTCCCAGGTCTGTAATCCTGGTATTATTTCGAAGCGATAAGATGATTAATGATTGGTTTGAGAGAAGCATTCTCGCAAATGCAAAAGCGCCATTGTCACCAATCTCGGCATCATTCAAACATATCTGTCCAAGGTGTTGCTCTCCGCATAAGAGAGCGTCTGCGAGAATCTCGGCACCATAATCTCCAATGTAGTTTCTACTTAGTTCTAATACACGCAATGATTTTCCCCCAGAATAGTGGGTTATGAAATTCGATATCGATGCCACGCCATCAAATCCTAAACCGCAGGAATCCATGGCAAGGACTTGTAACCTTGATCCCCCTCCGGATCCGGATTTCAGCGAGGCAACGAGGACGTTCACGCCGTCATCCCCGATGCATGGATTTTCCCCCAATACCAACACCTCCAAGGACTTGTTGAGGCTGAAAAAAGGATGTAATTCATGAATGGCAGCGCTGGTGAAGGTGGCGCCAGTGAGGTCGAGCGATCTCAGGGTAGTGTTACTATTCAAAAAAGGCGCGAGGGATACGAGTTCGACATCTCCCAGGCCGCGTATTCCGGAAATGGCAAGTTCTTGTATGGGAGTAGTAGCAGTACCGACTCGTTGTAACTTCTTTCCCAACTTTCTGAATACGGCACGTGCACCTTCGTGGAATTGACACCCCAAGAAGCTCAAGTGTTGGATGGGCCGACGGCGCTTTCGGGCCGAGGAGATGTGAAAGGATACGTCGGCGAGCTTAATGGGAGATTCAGATCCATAGATTAGATTTATTGGGCCTGGATGATGATTCATTAGAGAGGCGTTGTTGTCTTCGTCGCGATGGATGTGGAATCCCTCCTCCGTGCTTTGGTTGATGGGGGTGGAAGTAGTGGCCACAGACGACGCCATGGTCGAGTGTGAACCTCTCTCTAGGTACTAACTACTAACCATAAACTTCGTTCAAGGAAGGAGGTGTGAAGACAGACCAAGACCACGACCCACACCAAGGACAATTAATGGACAATGGATCTCTACTTAAGGGGTTCTGTCCGTAGTTCTCGACGGCATTCTACTTAGAGTAGAGATACTAGTTCCAATTGAAATGGGGAGAGGGAGAGGGGAGAGGCAGGCAAGGTGTATGCACCCGGACAAAACGGACGCTGAGAAAGATTGGGACTGAGGCGCGGCCGGCGCTGGCGTGAACAGAAATACTTTCCCGCCAAATGTGATTTGTTCCCGCCAAATGCCTTGCGCATAATATTATGAGCATGATGTGCATGCATGGTGTGGGTTGTTTGTTGACGCAGGTGGAGTGGGCTGTCTGATACTATTATGCCATGAAATCAAACTCTACTAGACTGTCCATGACAAGTGACAAGAGGCAAAGGTGAGAGTATGGATTCTGGATTTGGAAATTCTTGCAATTAATAGTAGGTAGAAGGAGAGGAGGAGACCATTATTTATTATTTAAGCATGTGTGCATATGCGCATAGATTCTATTAAAGGAATTATAGTAATAATGAAATTGATGTTGTTTGCAATGTTGTGGTAGCTTAGAGACAAGCACTGGTGAGTGTTATTTCGTAGATAGATTGTGTTGTCTCCTTTGCTGATGTGAATCATGTGCTGCCATTGTGCACAGGTTCCAGCCCCAGCAGGGGATGCCAGTTTTATGGAATTTGCATGCATCCACATATTTGCATATGTGCATATGCACATATTCACATATCGCATATAGTAGTATGAACTGCTAACATAAGAGTGCTTCATGCACACATGGGCATAAGTGCATGTGCTGTGTGTCACAACACAACTGAAAAGGTGAAAAAAACATAAGTCTGAAAAGTGTGTGAAGGTGTGTGAAGGTGAGTTGCTAATACAAAACTGAATCTTTCTCAGCGTCCATTTTGTCAGTGTCCAGAAGTTGAATCGATGGAATCAGGCGATTCCTAGACAATTATTTAACCCCAATGGGCATCTATCTATCATGACCGAGGGCCACAGTGTTGCAGCGCCCGAGGACGAGCCTCATTCCAGAGATGTGTACCACTGTACCACAGCTCAGGGGATTGTAGGCTACTGAAAGACTACACCATCTACTACCTGCTAGTAAACTAGCAGAGCTCTACTAGAGGCACCTGCCTATTAACTATTAACCAATCCTGGCTGGAATTGCATTCTCTACACGTCTTGACCCGGTTCCGACACTGAGATTTCTTCCAGATTATTATAGAATTAGGTACTGATCCTCTTCCCTGAAAGCCTGCTCATCGTTTTCCAGCTGCTCCTCGATCTCTTTCGTGATAGCTTCTTTCCTTAGGTTCACCACCGACCACCGACCCAGACCACTTGTCATGCAACATGACATTCCTATGCTTCGTTGGGAATCAACTAACTTCGTAATCTTAGAAACTTCATTGAACAAATGCCTAACAACCTTAATATTAATATCATAGATGATGGTCGTCGGGTACACTACTTCATCACCCATC